>MDKH01178091.1:0-64083 GCA_005239495.1 Nicotiana undulata | reverse complement strand
TAGGAGCCCCTCCGGAGTCTGTAACACACCCCCAGTGAGCGCCGGTACCAAATGAGTGATGCTCGCGGGGCTTATGAAGAGTGATTGTGAGGATGCCTGATGGGCACAGTGAATGTGAGGATGCCTGATGGGCGGAGTGACTATGAGCATGCCTGATGGGCAGAGTGATTGTGAGGATGCCTGATGGGCAATGGTTACAATAAATGATTTTGGCCCGAGGGGTAGTTTTATGAAAGATTTTAGTGAGTTTTCAAACTATGATTTACTTCGTTTTCATATTGGTTTTACTGAGAATTTTACTGAGATATACTGATATTGCACTTGTTTCAAAGGTTTTCTGGAAACTTATTTCGAACTCATTATTTGATGAATACTACGCGGTGACTTGGTGTTTTACTAGTTTTGTGGAATGGTGTATATGTACTGTGTTGTTTATATTACTCAGACTGTGATTTATTTTCATTACTACTGAGTTGGCGTACTCATAAAGACTCCCTCTGCCTCTGTGTACAGATTCAGGTGACGGTTCGGAGCAGTAGTTGACATAGTTCATTAGCAGTTATTTACGGGATTTTGAGGTAGCTGTCCAGCGTCCACAGCTTCTCCACTTCCCTTCCTTATTATGTTTTTAGCATTTGACTCAGAAACACATATTATAGTTTTAGAAGAGTTAGATTTATTTTCATAGATGCTCATGACTATTGACTCCAGTTCTTGGGAGATTGTTAGGTTAATATGGGAACGCTAATACTTAATTATATTAATTATGATGTGGTTGCTTGTTTATTATTTAATTGTGAACTATTATAATTGAATAGACGCGTAGTAAGGTGATGGTCGGCTAGCCTAGTTCCACGATAGGCGCCATCACGGCCTGTTAGGATTTGGGGTCGTGACAATACTTATTCCTTATAGGCATGACGATTAAGTGATGAAACTGATTTTTATATGTTCTTCTTATAGGCATGATATCTAGACGAATAAAATTGTTAGCCAGGTTTCAAGAAAATTCAACAAGGGAATTCTAGGGACATGATTTCTAATGCACACATGATGGTTTGAGAACATGATTATTAATGCAAAATTGGTAAATGACCTAGAAGCAGGATTTCTAATGCAAATGTGAAGTACAAGATTTCAAAGAATGAGACAAGCCCTATGGACATGGATTCTAATGCATATAGATAATCATAATAATCCTATGGGCATGGTTTCTACCCGATCCCCACGAAGTTATATATGAAAGTCTCTCCCAGTTTTACTAATAACCCCAATATCTATTTTACAAAAATTATCATTACAGACCAGATATAAATGAATTACATAATGAAGTTACTATGCTATAGGGAGCCTGGATAGGCCCAACAGTAAACCTGAAAACCAGGCCTTCAACCAAGTCTGAAGTATGCCAATATCTCATAATACACCAAAGGGTCTTCTTGTGTGTCAAAGATCCCAAGGGCCTCAGGGACCCCGGGCAATGCTCACACCAGAAACCTTTTTAAAGAAATAGTTTTGTGAATAAGTTTGGAAAAGCCAGCCCCAGTGTGTCAGAGTTCGGATGAGTCTCATGGACTCCTAGGCAGTGCTCACACTGGAGGGGCATTCCCCTAGATGTCTAAGAGTAGGAGTTGAAAATAGTACATAAAAATAGGAGATAGTTTTAAGAAAAACATTTTGAATTTTAAAAATAAATAGGAGCAAACATAATCATTTCAGCACTTTGATTTCAACCAAAGATTCCAGCAATCAAACAATAAATAGAACAGGATCATGATCACTTCAAACAAGATTTCACATTTCCTAGGATTGACTTAGTTCATTAGTTATCACTAGATGAGCATATAGCATGCTGGGATCAGAATAATGATCAGATCTACAACTACACAGAGACAAACAGCAAGGGTTGGGAGCATAGAAGTCATTAATTAGGAGGACATAAAACAAGACAAGAATGAAAGCATGCTAGTTGAGAGACAAGTGGATAAGTATCCTCGATCAAATAAGAACATGCTAGAGTGTGTGAACCATATTGACATGCTGGACAAGACAATTTCATAAGAGTTAAGGCAAGCTAGTTAACAGAGACATATAGCAGGTAAAGACAGGTTGATATCCATAAGAGGAAAATTACATAACGTACTAAATAGGACCTAATGACAGAGATAGACATGATGATTAAGAGCCATAAATAGGAAGCACATAGGTTTAACTGGATACGATAACAACCATATTACACAACGTTGAATGGGACATAACAATAGAAGTAGGCATGTTGATTAGGAGCCATAAAAAGGAAGCACATAGATTTGATTACATATGAAGTAGTCATGCTAATTAAGATCAACAAACAAGAAAGACATGGGTTTAACTACACAACAGTAGTCATTCTGACGAAGATCCATAAACAGGAAAGCACATAGGTTTAACTACACAGAAGTGGTCATGCTGCTTATGAGCAATAAAGAGGAAAGACAAGAGTCTAGCTTCATAGAAGTGGTCATGCTGATTTAAAGCAATAAACAGGAAAGACAGAAGTCTAGCTTCATAGAAGTGGTCATGCTGATTTAAAGCAATAAACAGGAAAGACAGAAGTAGTCATGCTAATTAAGATTACTAGGCATGAAAGACATAGATTTAACTACACAGAAGTAGTCATTCTGATTGAGAGCAATAAACAGGAAAGCACATAGGTTTAAACTTCATAGCATATTGAAAGATAATAGGAGTGAAGACATACCAGTAGAGATAACAACAAAAAGGTGAGGTAAATAGGATCCAAGAGTCTAGCCTTGGCTTCCAGCCAGCTAGACAGTGCAATAAACACAAGTAACAGAAAGAATTGTAATGGAGAGTGTGTAAGAGTGTGTGTGTTCCTTTATCAGTGTGTTCGTGTCTTTGAAAGAAAACCATAATGAGGTTTATATAGCACTTAGCAAGGTAAACAAATAAGGCAAGAAGATTACAGTTCATAAGTAAGGCAAGCAAATACAATCAATAAAGTAATTGGGGTTAAACCCAAGCTAATTGATACAAACAGAATCCGGGAAAGTCACCTTAAAATAAGGAGAATCAATTACCAGGCCCGATTGGGATTCAAATAAGGTAAATAAATCAAACCTAGGTTGTATAGGAGTCAATTAAATCCCATAAATCAGACTACAATCTAATTAAGGAAAGTAGAACTAAGTAAAAGTCATAAATAAGGAATACAAGTAAAATAACAGGGAAGTACTAATTTTAATAGGAAAATATAATTTGAACCCTAATAAAATTAGTCCATCTATTTTGATTGATAGAGATAACAGTAACAGGAAAATATTGAAGTAAACAATGAAATAAGCAGAAAAATCTAAGGTTTAAAGCATATACACAAGAATTAGTCGAAGTTGTTAAGATAAACAGATTCAATCACTTAGAAGCTTAAAACCCTTTTTGAAGAGAACTTAATACGAAACCCTAGTTTTAGAAAAAATTGGAATCGAATAGTAATAAGGAAAAACAGAAGATATTTCAAAGAGAAATACCAAATAACACTTAAAAAGTCTCAGATCTACAAGGATCTGCACAGACCCAAGTAAAAGAGATTAGGTTTTTGAAAAATGACAGAGATGAAAGAAAATCTAGTTTGGAACCAGAGATTTGAGCCATAAACACGAAGATAATAATACTCACAAACTGAGATGACCATAAGTAGGCTTATGAAAGGTATCGAACAAATCTGATTTGAATCTCTTCGAGATTCTTTCATTATAACAACATAATCGAACAACCAGAAGAGGTGAGAGGCCGGCAGGGGCCGGAAATTACAGAGAAACCCAATGGAACGGGGGTTTTTTCGGTGACGGCGGCTAGGGTTAGGGGGAGCGTTTGAGAGAGAGGAGGGGAGGTCAGGAAAATAAGGATGGCAGAAATGAAATAATGAGATAGGGTTTGGGGGGTTGGGCTTAATTAAAATGGTAACTTCATCATGGACCGTTGATCTTTTGAGATCAACGGCCAGGATTTGATCTGATCGTGGGGCGGGTTGGATGAAGAATTGGGCTTGGGTATTTTTAATTGGGCTAAGGGGTAGAATTTGGGATAGGTAAATTAAAACAAAATTAAAAGGGCTATTTTTTAAATACCCCATTAATTGATAAAATAATTTGTAAAAATAGTTAATAAATTATAAAAAATGATTCTGCATGCGTAAAAATAATTTATGATAATTACTTAATATAATAAAAATATAAAAAGCTATTTTCTGGTGAAATAAGATGATTATGTACACATGGGCTATTATTGCAAAGTTATTGTAATTATAACCCAAAAAATATAAATATGGCTATTCATGAAATAATTAAAGCTTAGTGTAAATATAAATGGCAAAATTAAGACATAAAATTATTATAAAACCATTTTTGATTCAATTATAATCATTTATATAAATAAAATACTGGGATAAATTAATAAAATTCCTTAGAAAAATGCAGAAATTATGGAAAAATATTAATTGATGCTCATGTACTATTTTGAAGATAGATATGCATTTTGAAAATAATATAGGGAAAAATTGGGTATCAACACTCGTCTTCTTCGGATCCCCACATCATGTCAGCTTGGTGGAAAGATTGGTTCAGACGCGGTAGTGGCTGCGCGGGAGGGTAGTAAGGACCATGCCATAGTGGCGACCAGTTCTGGTACTAATGACAGGTGTATTGATATCCCAGTCCAAAGGTCGTGTCGTGACGTTTTAGCTGTATTTGCTTGGCGATACCTTGAAGAATCTTCTTGAGCCCTTTACCGAGTTCATACACTGCCCACGCTAGTATGCTTTCTATTTTTCTTCTCCACCACTTCTCTTTCTCAATTGCATTGACGCACTCGATGCGATGATAAGTTTCCCCACCTAAATTCATTCTATTTTCCTCGCATTGTACCGTGAAGTGCAGCGCCATGTTGTGGCTTAATCCCTCTGGTGGCAATTCGTCTTCATGAAAAGTGATCTTGTGGCTCTCCAGTACTTAGTGATATTGTTGGGCACGTAAGCTTCGTTCAATACCTTTATCAAGGCATTCCTATGTCTTCAGAATTCTACAGTAATGATAGAATGGATATCTGAGCAGGAGTTTTTTTCATATGGTCTACTACAGAATATTCTCTCGCTTGCACCTTTCTCCAGAGATCATCTCAGTCGGTCTCAATGATGGGCTGCTTGGAAGCATCTTCTTTACTTGTTCCTCCCAAATTCTCGGGTGTGTAAACTCTACAAGTCCTGGCCATCCCTTTTACTGCACCAAATTCTTCAATTTTTGTTTTCCTTTCCTCCTGGCTTCTGCAACATAGTTCCAGGGTACGGCATTTGACTTAAAGGACTTTATGGATTCTACCGTCACAGTGAAAAGTGTGGTCACTTCTACTTCAAACGGAGCAGGTGCAGCTGTATGTGTTGTTACTTCCATATCGAATGGAGTTGGTGCGGCCACTTCAACTACGGTTGGTGGTTGTATCTGTACCACAATAGGAGTGAGAGTGACCGCATGTTTCGTTAGGTCATCCTCTTCTCGAGTAAGCCCAATTGACCCTTCTGGGTCCCATTCTTTGTCAATATCTATCACATTCACACCCTCGCCCCTATGATATGGGAGAGGATTGTTGCGGACATTAGGTGTAGCCTCATTTGCTTGTATGATCTTGGTATCAATTAATGTATGTATCTTGTCTTTCAAAGTGCGACATTCATAGATGGTTTGACCTTTCATGCTGGAGTGGTAGGCACATGTTTTATTTGGATTGACCCATTGAGAAGTTTTCCATAGCAACAACGGGAATAGGGTGACATATCCAACAACTTTCAACCTCTCATATAATTAATCGATAGGTTCATAAATATGGGTGTATTGTCTGGGAGGCCTGCGGTCGAAATTTGGTCTGGGTTTCTAATAATTTTGGCGGGCTGGCGGTGAGTGATGATATGTTGGATGGGTGTTATAAGTGCGGTAGGCAGTGGCGAGTTGTGGATATCTGGGAGGTGAAAGCTGATATGTAGGTGGATGTGTTTGGTATGTGAGAGGAGATTTTGGACATGTACCATCACGACCCCTACTTCTTTCTTTTTGGATATGCCCTCAGACTGCAAAGCTTTATTCGTAGCCTGGATTGCCTTAAAATTAGTTACCATTTCGCTCTTGATCCTTTCTTCAATACTTTCCCCCAGCTTGATGATGTCGCAGAATTTGTGATTCTCGATAACCATTAACCTTTCGTAGTATTTTGGATCCTGGGATCGGACAAAGAACTTGTTCATCTGATCTTCTTCCAATGTCGGTCTTATTTTTACAGCCTACGATCTTCATCGAGTAACATACTCACGGAAAGTCTCTGTTGGATTCTTCTTGAGATTCTGGATATAGAAGACATCTGGTGTATTCTCCGCATTAAACCTGAACCGATCCATTAAATTCGATGACATGCTTACCCAGCAAACCCACTTCTTTGGATTTTGGCTGATGTACCAAGATAGGGCGTCTCCAGTGAGGCTTCTCATGAACAGTTTCATCCGAATCCTTTCATCTTTTCCAACTCATACAAGCTTGTCACAATATGTCCTTAGATGTACCTTTGTGCCACATGTTCAGTCAAATATCTCGAACTTGGGAGGTTTGTAACCCTCCGACAATTCTATGCCCGCCTGAATACATATATCTTCATTGTTTAAACCCTCAATTCCTTTACCCTATTTGACACCCTAGACTTATCTTGTGAGCTTCTTAAGTTCCTCTGCCATATTCTTTATGAGCAGGTCCTTCACGGCAGATTTTGGTGTGTATGGGGTTTTTTGAGTAGGGTGAGGTAGAGTTTCTACATATATGGGGTTGTTCTGATGGATATCGGGGATTTGGTTGTAGTGGTGATCATTGGTTGAGTTTTGCGGATTGGGGGTAGGTTGAGGTGTATTTTAAGGGGTATGGTATTTGTGGATACTGAGTTAGATGATGTTGATGTTGAGGAGGAGTTGGTACCGGTGGAGGATTAGGATCTTGAGGAGGCGTGGCGTATTGGTGAGGTGTGGGAGTATTTTGTGGATGTTGGTTTAGTGTGTTTTGAGGAGGTGCTGGGTTTTGGGTGTTCTGTTGGTTAATATCTAGGACGTTTAAGGTGAGGGAGAGGTTTTCCAAGTTGCGGACCTGCTGGAGTTCCCCTTGCAATTCCAGTATTTTCTTCTCCAACCTGTTTCTAATTTCTTAGCATTATTTTATGATTTTTACCACGTTTAAACATTACTTGAGCTTTTCCCTTTTGTTTGAGTCATTTTGATAGAAACCCCCCAAATTTCCTGATTTCATTCTGTGATTCAGAGTCTATTTTGCGATAATGTTTTACTTGTTCTAGTACGACTGCTTCGCTTTCATGAGTACTTTGTGATTTCTTGTGATATTTTCTCTGTGCTTGGTATTAGGGTTTCTGACTCTTCGTTAGTTCTGCCTAAATCATGTTTATTTTGCGAAGTCTTTTAATTATTTGTTGTGATCTATGTGAATCCCTAACTTTGTGTGATTAGAGTTTCTAAGTTCGCCTAATGTGTGTTTATTCCGCTTAAATCAGTACTATTTTCCACCTTGAATCTTCGAATGATTGTGATTAGTACTTTACTGATTTTTACACAATATTCTCTACTGATTTCGAGTATCTCCTTACATGTGTGATATTCTCCTTGATTGATGTTGATTTCCTGTGATTTGAGTCTCACTCGAGGTTTTCTTGTTGATTTTCAGAATTTCCTGCCTTATTTCTATGAATAATTTTGTCAAATTAATTCACATGTGCTTTTCTTAATTGGAATATTCTGAACTTAGCCTCTATTACATGCCTTATACTTTTACTATGCTGAAATTTATTTCCTTATGTGCCTCATATGGTGCCTTTCCTTATTGATCACATGTCTCTTACTTTTACTATGCTCAAATTACCTTATTGATTACATGTTTATTACCGTTTGAAATTTAACCCCTTAATTAGGGGAAGCACTTAAACTAATTTTGTGATTGACTGATTATGATTCCTTATGTACTGCTCGACTATGGACTTTACCTTATTTCTGCCTATTTTCAAAACTATATATACTCTACTCTCTCAATAGCATAACACACGAATAGACATTGTTCAAACTCTCTCTCTTACACACGCATATACTCTCTAACGCTCCTGTTCTGAATACTTGCTATTATCAGTCGCCTAATGTGTGTTTATTCCGCTTAAATCAGTACTATTTTCCACCTTGAATCTTCGAATGATTGTGATTAGTACTTTACTGATTTTTACACAATATTCTCTACTGATTTATAGTATCTCCTTACATGTGTGATATTCTCCTTGATTGATGTTGATTTCCTGTGATTTGAGTCTCACTCGAGGTTTTCTTGTTGATTTTCAGAATTTCCTGCCTTATTTCTATGAATAATTTTGTCAAATTAATTCACATGTGCTTTTCTTAATTGGAATATTCTGAACTTAGCCTCTATTACATGCCTTATACTTTTACTATGCTGAAATTTATTTCCTTATGTGCCTCATATGGTGCCTTTCCTTATTGATCACACGTCTCTTACTTTTACTATGCTGAAATTACCTTATTGATTACATGTTTATTACAGTTTGAAATTTAATCCCTTAATTAGGGGAAACACTTAAACTAATTTTGTGATTGACTGATTCTGATTCCTTATTTACTGCTCGACTATGGACTTTACCTTGCCTATTTTCAAAACAATATATTCTTTACTCTCTCATTAGCATAACAAACGAACAAACATTGTTCAAACTCTCTTTCTTACACACACATATACTCTCTCCTGCTCCTCTTCTGATTACTTGCTATCATCAGTCGGCAGCAAGCCAAAACTGATTATTCTACTCTCTTATTATTCATCCTGTGTTTGTCATCTCCTATCTGGTATGTCCTAATTATAATTTAAGTTCAAAAACAATATGTTTCTCTTAGTGCTTCAATTCATCCTATTTTTGATATGCTTCTACTTATGGTTTTGCTGTGATTTTTGCATTTAACTTGCTTATACTGATTCTATCTTACATGTTATGTATCCCTCTCAGCATGTTTTCCCCCCTTTTGCATATTTAAATATGATTCTGCTTCCTTTATGCTTTCTTTAGACTCCTGGCATATAACAATTTGTGCTATATGATGTTTAGTTTCTCTGTAGTCCTGAAATGCATGTTGTACCTTACCCCTTTTAGGACTTCTTTGATTTTGATCTTATGTGTCACTTTGCTTACTGTGTACCTGCCCCTATATGCTTCATACATGTCCCCAACCCCTCATTCCCCTGCTTGTGATTGTTAAACTTGTTCTGGTTCTTGTCTTTTGTCCTATGTGTACTGTTGTGACTCTGAGACACTGATTGTCCTACCCCTCTTTCCTGTCAAACTGTTTTCACTAAAGTAAAACTCTTCTGTTGTTCTTCAAAGTTTATTTCAAACCAATCTATTTTCAAAAGTTGTTTTCCTTCTTAATCTTTTCAAAACTATGTCAAGCACTCTCACTTTACTCTTAGATACCTAAGTTCTTCCCCTCTAATGTGTGACTGCTTTGGAATCCCTATGAGATCCCTCTGAACTCTGATGCATAAGAACTGGCCTTTCCACACTGCACTTACTCATTATGGTTATGAAAATCTGGGTGTGAGCACTGCCCGGGATCCCTTGAGGTCCTTAGAGAACTCTAACATACCCCGATTATATCAAAGTCTGTGAAACCTGCTGGCATTGAGAATTCTGGAGATCTTGGGCCTATTGGTAGGCTCCCTATAGTATAACTTCTTCTTTTTCTTATTCATTTATGTAATTCATGAAAATGGTCTGTAATAATTATTTGTAAACAACTATTGGGGACGTATAGTAAAAAGGGAAGGGTAAATATGCTTGCTAAAGGGTAGAAATCATGTCTTTAGGTTTACATTTCTATTTGCGCAATAGAACTCATGTTTAGGTTTCATGTCTACCGCTTAATCATACCATTTTGATATTACTGTTATATCATTAAGAAATCATGTGTTAGGATAAATATATTAATATGAATCGTTATCATGTATCATCATGTCATTACCATACTACGCGCTTAGAAATCCCGTTCTAGGACAAATAACACTAAAATCTGTCACTTTGCATATTCTGAAACCATGCTTAACACTGTGACTACTTTGCATTTAGACAACCTGTTTTATTTTTAGGAATTCTGCATATGCATCATTCTACATCTCTACCTGTGCATTAGATATCATGTTATAGGATCTTATTCGTTCAATCATACCTAGCTTAACTACTGAGGCATGAAAAAGGTATAAAACAACTTCACTCAGTTTCTCTAAAACAACTGGCAATAATTATGTGATTTGCAACACCTAAAACAGCATGTTTAGGTAGCAATTTACAACAGTTTCTCTAATAATTCTGGTAATTAGTATACAATGTCCCCCGCCTAGGAAAGCCTTAGGTAATTAAATTGTTAAGACTGGAAATCTACCTCTTTGTGCATGCTGCCTAATGTTTAACAGGTTTTAAAATCAGTAGGCAAACTGATTAGGACCCATCTCTGAGTTATAAAAATAAAACTGCATATCTGCTTATATTTTGAATTCACCTAGACACCATGTCTTAGGGTTCTATTTAACACTACTTCACTTATTTGTGTTTGAGTCGTGTTGTTTATGTGCATAGTCTGTGGAGGTAAACTTGAGCCTCTTATCTGCTCTTTCATGTTCCTATTTGCTGAAGTCCTATATGTTTTTCTTGTCGCCTTAGTAATTTTCCTTTAAACCTGAGGGTCTGCCTAGAACTGCCCTTATAGGTAGAGGTCCTAAACTCCTCCAGGTCCATTAAGAAGGGACGGGTAACATCACGTAATAGAGGTCGCTGACCAACACTCGCTTTAATAACCGCTAAGGGGTGGGAAGAGTAGATATGGATGTGATGACCGGTGCGCTAATACCACTTGTTACCCCTCTTTAAGGAGTGATTACCGGGTATTGTATTGATGTGATCCATATAACAAACAACCTAGGACTCCCTTATCCTGTGTATAAAGGTTTAGATTATAATTCTTTCAAAACATTACTTAGATATTAAATATTTCTCAAACTCTTGTGACACATGTGTGCTTAGACTGCGAATCTTTCAAAACTCTTTACTTGTTTAAACATTAATTCCCTATTTGCTACTTGCTTAAATTCACAAAGTTGTTTGGCCGGGAACCACAGTTGTGGACTCTGAGGGGTGACTAACACCTTCCCCTTGGAGTAATTTCAAGTCCTTAGCCTTTCTCTAGTCATCTAAATCTTGTTTGTAAATGACCCTAAATAGGTGCCCTAACGCACCTTAATTCGTTAGGTGGCGACTCTTCGAATCCTTGCATACCCCTTCCCCAAAAGGAAACGAGTTTTCCAATAATGTCAAAGACCCCGACTAATCCAAAAGGAGAAGTTGAAAAAGGGGGCGCGACAGCATGTCGACTCTGCTGAGGATATCCTAGGCTTTTACCATTTTCAAACTGCTTTGTGAACTTGTCTTTTATATGTTAATACATGCGACCTTTCCCTCTCCCCTTTATTCGCAATTAATTATCTATTTCTTTCAAGTATTTATTCTTTCAAAATCAAAACTAACGTTTCTTTGTTTTCCTTTGTAACCGCTTTAAATTATAACCATTGTATTTACCGCTTTCATAACGTGCAAATACATGGCAACGTGCTTTCATTTATCATTTATTGTTGCATCATCATGCTCAACATCATATTCCACTCATGCCAAAACAAATCCTATCGCAACGCTTGATGAGTGGTTGCACCCTTCCTATTTTATATCACCCCTAAATTTGAAAAGGCTTATTTGCGGTAAAACTAGTCGATCAGCGGTGCAGTCGACGGTTCTGTGCCTTCCTCCTTGAGTTGTCCGCTCAAGGGTACCAGTCTAATACCCCATAGAAACCTTACTTTGTTACATTGTTGCATGCATCATGGTCAAACCTAGATAGGTTAATGTGTTTTCCACACAATAACCTTTAAGACAGCCTTGTCCAAAGTCCACGGGGTTTTCATAATCCCAACGGACATCATCACGCCTGTGCACTCGTTTGGAGAACTAAATGCTTATATGCTAATCATAGATGTTAAATAGTCGAGTCTGGTGGGGGTAAGGGCCTAATCATGTTTATCTTGCAGAAATATGAGGCACGAAATCCCTAGATTCGGCATGGTTAGCAATATTCACCCAAAGCTCTTGAACTGGTGGGAGGACCTTCACTCTAGTGATAAGAAACTTGTCAATAAATACCTGGGTAATTTACCATATCTCCTAGACATTCAACCCAGAAACATGTTGATCGAGGCTGCTACCTTATTCTGGGATAGCGAAAGAGCTATGTTTCATTTTGGGGACATTGAGATGACACCGTTGCTCGAGGAAATAAGAGGACTGGCGGGGTTAGTCTGGGAAACCCCTGGGTTGTTAGTGCCTGCAAACCGCACATGCAAAGGTTTCTTGAAAATGATGGGTCTAAAGAAGAATGCAGAGTTAGAGTATCTGAAGAAGTCGTACATCCCTTTTGAGTATTTGTATGAAAGGTACGGTCACAGCAAATCATACCGCACCTACCACGAAGAATTTGCCATTACATCTTTGGGACATATTCACCGTAGGGTATTTGTCTTTGTTGTTTACTTCCTAGGTTTGGTCGAATTTCCAACAAAGAAAGAAAGTATCCACACTAGGTTAGCTATGGTAACCAAGACTTTAATGGAGAGAATTGAAGGACAAACTTTCAGCATTGTCACAATGATCATCGTAGACATTTACCGAGCTCTAGAACGTTGTCAAAGAAGAGCTAAACACTACGAGGGTTGCAACTTGTTGCTACAACTGTGGCTCTTGGAACATCTTCAAAAGGGTTAGTACCAGCAGGAATTTCCGCGAAGGGCGTGGAATGATCACATCTCCTTCCATCACCCTAAGCGGATGACATACATTCCTGACAGGTTTTCCCAGCCAGAGACTACAAAGGAATGGGTAGAATTCTTTGATAATCTGACTGAGGAACAAATACAGTGGATGTTCGATGGTTTCGAACAAACGAATTCATCATCAGGCCGAGGGATGCACTACACTTGGTTCTAATCGGGCTGAGAGGAATATATCCTTATGTTCCTCTCCGGGTTATGAGACAAGCAGGCAGAAAGCAAATTGTACCAAAGGTCGACAAGATGAATCATTTCCGATCTGACTTCCAAGATGACAATATACCCTACAAGTGCCAATCCCAACATATGTGGAACTGCAAGATCATAATGGAAAAGGACACAATTGAACCAGACAGGTATCACGCAGGTTGTGCATCTTTCTACTCAGGTTGGCTAGAAGACAACTAGGATGGTTTAATTAGGCCAGGGTTCAGCTGAGGCCACAGAATCATAGATGAGAGGGCTGAGGATCAAGTCAAGTATAATCAACTGCGCAAGAGGATCCGTGAATACGAGAGTGAGCACCGTGAGATACACGAAACCAACAAGAGATTGATTGAAGAATGGAAAAACATGGCCGTCTATTCCAACAAAAAGATGGAATACTTGGAGTGAGGCATAGTCGAACTGGAGGGTAAGATCATCAAAAGAGTTGAAGACTGTCAAAAGGCTGAGAGGAATGAAGGTGGACATCTGGCCAGAGCATACCTACTACTAGGACTTCGCGAGCTGGGGAGCCTGTTCGATGGGATCAAGGATGCCGAATCTGGGGAAGGTCCTTCTGGGACCAAGTAGCCTAGGTTTCTCTTTTTCATTGCTTTTATCAATGTAATAAGGCCAATGACCATTAGTGACTTTATTTCTCTCTTTTTATTTTAGTGTCGTTTTGGATTCGTCTATTTTTACATTAATGAAATGAGGCATTTTGGCATTTCAGTTCTCCAAATTAATTTGTTGCTAGGCCTACCTCGGGCAAAACGAGGTTCCCCAAATTAGGACACACTTTATATTCCCGCACTATGTGTTTAAATATCGCAATACCTTTTCGTAATCCTTACTTACTTGGCTACCTTTTGTTTTTGTTTTCTTTCCCTTTTATTATTCCCCTCCCCAAATGTTGGTTCGTGCACTCTGGCATCATCATCATACTACACAAGATCTGGGTGACCTCTGCCTTCTCCTCCTCTTAGTCATCCCAAAGGAAAAAGTAAAGACAAAGGAAAACTGGAAGATTTGAGCAACACAACACCAATTGAACGGGTAGAGGCCGCTGACGGCCAGGGTATTCAAGTTCAAAACGAGGCTATGTCACAGCTAGAACAAAGGTTGGTGAAGCTTCAAGGGGATCTTGAGCAGGTCCGAAATTTGGCAAACTTATCCTTCACACTCGGTGTGCTAGATGTCAACCATCCTAACACCCAAAATCCCATACCTCCTCAGAATACCCCACACAAACAGAATCACCCCGCAAATCATCACCACACCACTCCACCAAAGAATTAAACTCTTCCACCACAATACAATGCTTGCCACACTCCAAGAAATACTCCATTACTCGTCCCCGAGCCACAAAACTCCAAAAATGACCACCTTTACACCCAGGCGCCAGGCCATCACAACAACCCCATCTATGTGGAGACTCTTCCGCACTCCACCCAACCCATCTCACACACACCTGAGTCTAGTGAAAAGGATTTGCTTATCAAGAATTTGGCTAAAGTACTTAAGAAGCTGACCAACCGGGTTCAAGGCGTTGAGGGAAGCAAAGGAGTTGAAGGGCTGAACTATGAAGACCTCTACATACATCTCGATGTCGAACTGCTCGAGGGGTACAAACCTCCTAAGTTTGAGATGTTCGATGGTACAGGTGATCCGAGGTTCCATCCGAGGACCTACTGTGATAAACTGGTTGGAGTAGGAAAGGATGAAAAGATTCGCATGAAGCTGTTCACGAGGAGCTTAACAGGGGATGCTCTGTCTTGGTACATCAGCCAAGACCCCAGGAAATGGTCAAATTGGGTGAGCATGGCGCCAGACTTCATGGACCGGTTCAGGTTTAATACAAAGAATGCGCCAGATGTGTTCTACATTCAGAATCTTAAGAAGAAGCCTACGGAAACTTTTCGCGAATATGCTACTCGCTGGATATCTGAAGCTGCTAAGGTCAGGCCCGCCTTAGACGAAGAACAAGCGAATAAGTTCTTTGTCCGAGCACAAGACCCACAATATTATGAGCGGCTGATGGTGATTGAGAACCATAAATTCTCTGACATTATCAAGTTGGGTGAGAGAATTGAGGAAGGGATCAAAAGCGGAATGGTTACCAATTTTGAAGCGTTGCAGGCTACAAACAAGGCCCTGCAATCTGGAAGTATGTTCAAGAAAAGAGATGTGGTTGCAGTAATAGTTGCACAGAGGACTAAATCCCCTTTGAAATACCAAACCTACCAAACACCCCCACTCACATACCAACCAGCACCAACATACCAAGCACCCTCGCCCACATACCAGTCAGCACTTCCGCCAATATATCAGCCATCTCCCCCACCTAATTATCAGCCTACTCTCCCCAGATATTCCCAACCAGCTCATTTCTACCATACCTACAACTCTCAACTATCTCACTACCAATCACCCCCTGCTCTCCAAACTTTCCCGAGACCTCGACCCAATTTTGTCCGTAGGCCTCCAAAATAATACACTGCCATCGCTGAGCCTATTGACCAACTATACGAAAGACTAAAAACTACTGGTTATGTCACTCATATCCCTGTTGTAACCCCTGAGAACCTATCTCAATGGGTTAATCCAAACAAGACCTGTGCATACCATTCCGGCATGAAGGGACACACAATTGATGAATGTCACTCCCTAAAAGAGAAGATACAGTCTCTGATCGACAATAAGGTCATTCTAGCCAAGGAATCTACTCCCAATGTCCGCAATAATCCGCTCCCAGACCATAAGGGCGGAGGAATAAATACGATCGAGGTAGAGGAAGATTGGGACCCAGAGGGGTCGATTGGGTTGATCATACAAGGTGATGAACCAAAGAAGACAACAGTCACTCTTAATCCTATCATAGTCCATATTCAGTCATCAGAAGATGCTGAGGTAGCTGCGTCAGTACCTTTTGAGTTTGAAGTGGCATCAACTGCAAAGGCGCCTGCGCCGTTTGAGGTCAAAGTTATGTCACCTGCAAATGCTCCTGCACCATTACATATTCCGTTAGAAGTAAAGATAGCTGCACCAATCACAGTGGCGGTGTCAACCACGCCACCCTTCTACACTAATGTTGTACCATGGGATTATGTAGCTGAGGCAAGAAGAAAAGGCAAAGTCAAGATAGAAGAAGCTACTACTGCAGAGTGAATGACAAGGACCGGCAGGGTCTATACACCTAAGCACTTGGCAGAGTCTAATAAGAATGCTTCCAACAGGCCTCCCATCATTGAGAAAGGCCCAGATGATCTTTGGAGGAAGGTGCAAGCCAAAGAATACTCAGTCACTGATCAGTTGAACAAAACTCCCACCCAGATATCCATTCTGTCATTGCTGCAAAATTCAGAGACGCACAGGAATGCTTTGATGAAAGTGTTGAACGAAGCATATGTGCCAAATAACATCACTAGCGAGGAAATGGAAAATATGGTAGGAAAAGTGCTGGAAAGCCATAAGATCACTTTCCACGAGGACGAGCTTCCGCCTGAAGGGCTAAGTCATAACAAAGCAGTGCACATCACTGTGCAATGTGAGGACTACTTCATCACCAGATTCTTATCTACAGGGGATCCAGCCTCAACATCTGTCCATTGACAACGCTCAAGAAATTGGGCAAAGGGCTGTACAAAATAAGAGAGGGGTCGATGAATGTAAAAGCTTTCGACGGTTTGCAGAGGTCCGCCATCAGCGAAATCAGCCTTTGTTTGCAAATGGGGCCTACGTGGTTCGAAGTTGATTTTCAGGTGATAGACATATCGGCGTCCTACAACCTATTATTAGGACGGCCATAGATACATGTCGTTGGGGCTATGGCATCAACATTGCATCAGGCAGTGAAGTTTGAATGGAACCACCAAGAAGTGATCATCCATGGAGACGGAAGCAATTCTATTTATAGTCGCCAGACTATCCCGATGGTTGAAGGTAGAAGAAGGCTGGGTGGATAAACATATCACCATATCGAACGGTTCAATGCAATAGACAAAGAGAAATGGTGGGACGGCAAGATCACAAGCACACTGAACTGGAGTGGATACGAGCCAAGTAAAGAGCTCGGCAAGAATCTTCAAGGGATCTCTAAGCTGATACAGCTCAAACGCCATGGCACCACTTTCGGGCTAGGATACAAATACACTTGGGAAGAGTTCAAGAATTGGTCGCCACCCTGGACCAGACCTTATTACCTATTGGAGCATCCAATACCATATCTGGAGAAGACCTTTCAGCAAGCCGATGTTATATGGGGGTTAGGAGAAGAATAAGCACTGGCAGCATTGAAGAACCTATTCCTGGAGGAGGATGATATGGACTGCTACGTCATTTTTGAGGAGGAGGGGGAGGAAGGCCCTTCCATTCAGGTCGTGAGTAGAGGAGCATCTCTTAAGAGCTGGACTATCAGAACCGCCAGGGCCCGACGAGTCCCCGGGTAGCAAGGCTAAACAAGCATTGTTCATTGTCTTTTGCTAAATGATTTCCTTTTCGCATTTTTCATTCCTGCAATAAGATCTTCAATGTTCTAAAAACATTTATTCAACCTATCAAAATCACGTTTATGTTTTGTGAATCAATATTTCTTATTATCATTTTCTCTCCTTACTTTATCTATACATCATTACTATTACTTATCTTGATGAACCAATGACTGTGACATGCAACGAGGCAGCGCAACAAAAGGACACCGATTTAGAAGAATATATACCAGTTGAAATTGTCAAAGAAGTCGAAGATTTTTAGAACAGACCTAAGTCAAACTTGGACGAGACTGAGGTTGTCAACCTGGGGGATTTAGAGAATGTCAAAGAAACTCGCATCAGTATCCATTTGTCACCGTTAGAGAAAGAGGAATACAAACAGTTCTTGAAAGAGTATGAGGATATATTTGCATGGTCGTACGATGACATGATTGGTATGAATACATCCATTGTGGCTCACAAATTACCAACCAATCCAATGTGTCCACCGGTAAAACAAAAGCTTAGAAAGTTCAAGCTTGACATGAGTTGGAAAATCAAGGAAGAAGTTACCAAGCAAATCAATGCCAAGTTTCTCATGGTAGTGGAGTATCCAACATGGTTAGCTAAAATCGTGTTGGTGACAAAGAAATATGGGAAGGTCAGAGTTTGTGTCGACTACCGGGATATCAATCGGGCCAGTCCGAAGTATGATTTCCCATTGCCAAACATACACATCCTGATTGAACACTGCGCCAAGCATGAACTTTAGTCATTCGTGGATTGTTTCGCTGGATACCACCAAATTTGGATGGATGAGGAAGATGCTGAGAAAACGGCTTTCATTACGCCATGGGGAGTTTACTACTACAAGATGATTCCATTCGGCCTGAAGAATGTTGGGGCCACCTATATGAGAGCTATGACCACTATCTTCCATGATATGATACACATAGAGATCGAAGTATATGTGGACGATGTCATTATCAAGTCCAAGAAAGCCACCGACCACATAGAAGATCTGAGGAAGTTCTTCAATAGGTTGCGAAAATACAATCTAAAACTTAACCCCGCAAAATGTGCCTTCGGGGTTCCTGCAGGTAAATTGCTTGGGTTCATCGTCAATCATCGAGGGATAGAATTGGATCCGTCAAAGGTAAAGGCCATCCAAGAGTTACCACCGCCGAGGAACAAGAAAGATGTGATGCGTGTCCTAGGCCGCCTTAACTACATCAGCCGGTTCATAGCATAGTCCACGGTCATATGTGAACCAATATTCAAGATGTTGAAGAAAGATGTTGCGACCAAATGGACCGAGGATTGTCAAAGGGCCTTCAACAGAATTAAGGAGTACTTGTCAACACCGCCAGTCTTGGTACCACCTGAGCCAGGTAGACCTTTGTTACTCTACCTTGCAGTATTAGATGGAGCTTTCGGCTGCGTTCTGGGGAAGCACGACGAGACGGGAAGAAAAGAGCAGGCCTTATTTATCTGAGTAAGAAGTTCACCCCATACGAGGCTCGGTATTCTCTATTGGAACGTACCTGTTGTGCTCTAACCTGGGTAGCCCAGAAGCTGAGGCATTACTTCTGTGCCTACACAACATATCTCATATCAAGGATGGATCCTTTGAAATATACCTTTCAGAAGCCCAGGCCCACTGGCAGGCTGGCCAAGTGGCAAATCCTGTTCGACATTGTCTATGTGACTTAGAAAGCAGTCAAGGGACAAGCATTTGCAGACCATCTTGCTGAGAACCTCGTGGACAAAGAATACGAACCCCTGAAAATGTATTTTCCCGATGAAAAGGTATCATTCATAGGAGAAAACATTACAGAATCATATGACAGTTGGAGAATGTTCTTCGATGGAGCGGTGAATTTCAAAGGAGTCAGCAATGGAGATGTCCGGATATCGGAAACTGGTCAACATTATCCGGTATCTGCTAAACTCAGGTTCCCCTGCACCAACAATATGGCGGAATATGAAGCCTGCATCTTAGGGCTCAACATGGCCATTGACATGAATGTTCAGGAACTGCTAGTAATTGGTGACTCAGATTTTCTAATACACCAAGTACAAGGAGAATGGGCTACTAAGAATTCCAAAATACTGTCGTATTTGCACCACGTGCAAGAATTGAGAAAGAGGTTCACGAAGACAGAGTTTCAGCACGTCCCCAAAATTCAGAACGAGTTCGACGATTCGTTGGCTACTCTATCATCCATGATACAACATCCAGATAAGATTTTTATCGACCCTATTCCGGTGAAGATCCATAGCCAGCCGGCCTACTATGCCCATATTGAAGAGGAAGCAGATGGAAAACCATGGTTCCATGACATCAAGGAGTATCTATCAAAGGGAGAGTACTTAGAGCTTTCAAATCAAATTCAGAAACGCACGCTTCGGAGATTGTCCAACAACTTCTTTCACAACGAAGGGATCCTGTACAGGAGGACTCCCGATTTGGGATTATTGAGATGTGTTGATGCAAAGTAAGCCACCAAATTACTTGAAGTGATACATGATGGGACATGTTGCCCACATATGAATGGCTTTGTCTTGGCCAAGAAAATACTCAGAGACGGTTATTTTTGGATGAGTATGGAAACGGACTGCATCCAGTATGTCCGCAGATGCTACTGATGTCATGTACATGCAGATATGATAAAGGTACCCCCAAACGAGATCAATGCAACAAGCTCACCTTGTCCATTCGCCGCCTAGGGAATGGACGTCATTGGACCAATCAAGCCTACCGCCTCCAATGAACACAGGTTAATCTTGGTAGCAATTGATTATTTCACTAAATTGGTCGAAGCAGCATCCTACAAAGTAGTGACTAAGAAAGTCGTGGCAGACTTTGTCCGCGACCGTATTGTTTGTCGATTCGGAGTTCCAGAGTCAATCATCACCGACAATGGTTCCAATCTCAACAGTGACTGGATGCAAGCTGTGTGCGAGACTTTCAAGATCAAACACAAGAATTCCACAGCCTACAGACCTCAGATGAATGGAGATGTAGAAGCCGCTAACAAGAACATCAAGAAGATACTGAGGAAGATGATAGAAAAGCACAAGCAGTGGCATGAGAAGTTATCATTTGCTTTACTGGGATATCGCACCACAGTCCGCACGTCAACTGGGGCAACTCCCTACTTGCTTGTTTATGGTACAGAAGTTGTCATTCCTGCCGAAGTTGAGATTCCTTCCTTAATAATCATACAAGAAGCTGAGCTCAGCGATGAAGAGTGGGTAAAGAGCCATTATGAGCAACTAACCCTCATAGACGAAAGCAGGATGAATGCATTATGTCATGGGAAACTTTATCAGAATAGAATGACCCGAGCTTTCAACAAACGAGTCAAGCCAAGACAGTTCGCACCGGGGCAGCTGGTGTTAAAGAAGATCTTTCCACATCAAGATGAAGCCAACGGGAAATTCTCTCCCAACTGGAAAGGTCCGTATATGGTTCACCGAGTATTGACAGGAGGAGCTCTTATACTTGCAGAAATGGACGGAGAAGTTTGGCAAAAGCCAATCAATTCAGATACTGTCAAACGCTATTATGTATAATCTTTATGCTTTCTCAATTATGTAAATTGAACTATGCCTGACCTGATTCCCGTTTGAGAGGGGATACGTAGGAAGCCCTATGGGTTCGGTCACAATTCAATAAAAAAATTCATTTTCCCCGCAGTTGGAAACTGGGCAAAATTTTGAGGAGGACCCTCAAACTGATCACTACACGTGCAACAGTCAGAAGCATCAACCCATCAAACTGGGGCAGAATTTTGAGGAGAACCCTAAAAATTCCGTAGCACGAGAGTTTGCAATGTCTCGAACCGTGTCACGATCGTTGGTTCATCTAAACTATTTTAAAATATATGTTTATACTATATCTTTACAAAGCATGCATACTTACTCTCGAAAACAGCTTTGTTTAGCAAATGCTACCCCGATGATATGAACAAGATCATCAGACCAAGTGTACAAGTCAAGCAAAGCCAGTGGGGATACGAACCAACCTTCCCCATTTACAGAACTCGCGATTTTTCTTTGGATGCAGGCACATAGGTTGAAAAAGCCCAAAATTTATTGTCCTCCCAAAGGACAAACATTGTTCAAAGATACAATTCTCAATGCCATCGCACCTGCCGACATTCGCTATCAGCACAAACAAACACTGCTCCGTAGTTACAATGCTCACAATGATCACAATACCTCAATCTACTACCAGATAAGAAACTCTACTGTCATTTATTTAACTCTCTGTATAAGGCTAACTTTCTGGCTTCCCCTTGCATAAGGCTACCATCCTGCCTTCCGTTTGCATGAGACTAAGCTCTGTCTCCATTTGCATGAGGTTAAGCTCTACCTCTATTTGCAAAAGGCTAACTTTCTGTCTTCCACTTGCATAAGGCTAACTTTCTGCCTTCCTCTGGATAAGGCTACCTTTCTTCCTTCTCTGCATAAGGCTAACTTTCTTCCTTCCCCTTGCATAAGGCTACCTTCCGTTTGCATGAGACTAAGCTCTGTCTCCATCTGCATAAGGCTGACTTTCTGCCTTCCACTTGCATAAGGCTAACTTTCTGCCTTCCTCTGCATAAGGCTAACTTTCTTCCTTCCCCTTGCATAAGGTTACCTTCCTACCTTCCGTTTGCATGAGACTAAGCTCTGTCCCCATCTGCATAAGGCTACCTTTCTGCCTTCCATTTGCATAAGGCTAACTTTCTGCCTTCCTTTGCATAAGGCTACCTTTCTGCCTTCCATTTGCATAAGGCTACCTTTCTGCCTTCCTACCTACATAAGGCTAAGCTCCATCTCCAATTTACTTTTTCATCGAGACTAAGAGTTGTCTCTCAAGCACTATTTACTTCGCTTTTCTTTCGGGCTAAGCTATGCCCTTCAACTCGCAAGACTAAGCTCTGTCTTATCAGCATATTACTGCATTTCATGAGCTGAAATATCGCCAACCTGTCCAAAGGTGTCATCGTTCGGAGGCACCATTTTCATGGCCCGAGAACATCATGTCATGGCCTGAGGATCTCTCTCAATTTTGCATATCATTATTCAAAGGCGTCATCGTTCGGAGGCACCATCTTCATGGACCGAGAACATCATTTCATGGCCAGCGGATCCTTCATCCAAACAATTCATGGCCCAGGACATCATGGTCTGAGGACGTCATCCTTAACTATCCGAAGACAACATTCATAGTCTGACGGGAACTTGCATCATGTTTAAATTTACGCACAATATACGCTTGTATTGCATTATTAGCAGGTAACCCGGCAAGCGACGACTATCCTAGCAAGAGCGGTCCCGCTCCAGTTCTCCTAACCATTCCTGTAAACCATTCACTCATATAGCCTTAGACGTTGCGTCCGTTCTTGTAATAACTCCATCGGTATACTTCGCCGATAGGTCCGGAACTACATACGGCCTGATTCCTATAAAACCAAGGATATGTAGGCAACTCAGAAGCCAGGGTGCGGCCTAAAGCTCCCAGAATCATTTCGCTCGATCAAAATTGGTCATCATATCTTTACCCGACAACTCTTTCATCCTTCCTGGGTAAAGAGGGGCAGCTGTTGATACCGAATTTTTTCTCAAAATATTTTTAATTTGCATATATACCTTCAAAATCATGCTTTCATAGCAATTGGTATTTTCTATAATTTTCCCCATATTTTTACTAATTTATTTTAATTTATCCAGCATTTTATTCCCAATAATTAATTGCAAAATTGCATTACAAATGATTTTAAAAACATTTTTTGATTTAATGTATTATTTTTAGTCCAATTAAGACCAAATTATTTTACGATTAGCCAAATTGACATTCTTTGGCTATAATTGAAATAATTTGCAATTATAGACTAATCATATGTTCTATACTATTTTTTATCCAGTAATTAGTCATTTTATATTTTAAATACTAAGTAATCATTTTTAATTTATTTTCTAAGCATCAACTTCATTTTTATACAATTAGTAGCTATTTTTATAAATTGTTTTATTTAATTTAATTAGGTATTTAACAGTTAGCCACCCTTATTTCGATTATAGACCAAAAAATAGCCTAACCCCTAACCCAATTACATAACCCAACACAACCCCCAAGCCCAAACCTAAGCTACCCGGCCCAATTCGGAATTAATCTCAACCGTTGATCAAAAATCATCAACGGTCTAGATTCCTCCTTCCATAATTAAACCTAAATATTACCCTCCCCCCTCTCTCATTTTCTCCTCACTCACTCGGCCATCTCAACCCTCTCTCTCAACTCCCTCGTCTCTTCAACTCCCTCCGCTAAACCTGGCCCTTTCTCCGGTCGTCGCCTTGCCGGAAAGCATGGTGGTTTCACCACCCACAGCCTCATGGCTCCATCCTTAACGTGTGTCACTGCTCTTGAAGTCCTCAAGTGAACCAGAGGCGGTTCACTCACCTCCTATGGTCTCATGCCATTTTCTTCGGCCATCCATGGTCGTCCGAGTAAGATCTTACCACTTTCTTGCTAAAACCGGTGACTTTTGAGTTTTTTCTTCTCCTCTATGGGTTCTCTCTTTGAAACCCTAACTTCTAAACTTCTGATTTTTCTAGATCTGTAATAGATCTATGCATATTAGGAGTTCTTATGATGTTTTCCCACAAGACTTTCCTTTTCCCTAAACGATTCTTCATTTTTCAAACTAGGGTTTTTAAAATCCTTTCCAAAACAGTACTCTTTCTAATTTCTTAGCATTATTTTATGATTTTTACCGTTTTTAAACATTACTTGAGCTTTTCCCTTTTGTTTGAGTCATTTTGATAGAAACCCCCCAAATTTCCTGATTGCATCCTATGATTCAGAGTCTATTTTGCGATAATGTTTTACTTGTTCTAGTACGACTGCTTCGCTTTCATGAGTACTTTGTGATTTCTTGTGATATTTTCTCTATGCTTGGTATTAGGGTTTCTGACTCTTCGTTAGTTCTGCCTAAATCATGTTTATTTTGCGAAGTCCTTTAATTATTTGTTGTGATCTATGTGAATCCCTAACTTTGTGTGATTAGGGTTTCTGAGTTCGCCTAATGTGTGTTTATTCCGCTTAAATCAGTACTATTTTCCACCTTGAATATTCGAACGATTGTGATTAGTACTTTACTGATTTTTATACAATATTCTCTACTGATTTCGAGTATCTCCTTACATGTGTGAGATTCTCTTTGATTGATGCTGATTTCCTGTGATTTGAGTCTCACTCGAGGTTTTCTTGTTGATTTCCATAATTTCTTGCTTAATTTCTATGAATAATTTTGTCAAATGAATTCACATGTGCTTTCCTTAATTGGAATATTCTGAACTTAGCCTCTATTACATGCCTTATACTTTTACTATGCTGAAATGTATTTCCTTATGTGCCTCATATGTTGCCGTTCCTTATTGATCACATGTCTCTTACTTTTACTATGCTGAAATTACCTTATTGATTACATGTTTATTACAGTATGAAATTTAATCCCTTAATTAGGGGAAGCACTTAAACTAATTTTGTGATTGACTGATTCTGATTCCTTATTTACTGCTCGACTATGGACTTTACCTTGCCTATTTTCAAAACAATATATACTCTACTCTCTCATTAGCATAACATACGAACAAACATTGTTCAAACTCTCTCTCTTACACACACATATACTCTCTCCTGCTCCTCTTCTGATTACTTGCTATCATCAGTCGGCAGCAAGCCAAAACTGATTATTCTACTCTCTTATTCTTCATCCTGTGTTTGTCATCTCCTATCCGGTATGTCCTAATTACAATTTAAGTTCAGAAAACAATATGTTTCTCTTAGTGCTTCAATTTAACCTGTTTTTGATATGCTTCTACTTATGGTTTTGCTGTGATTTTTGCATTTAACTTGCTTATACTGATTTCATCTTACATTTTATGTATCCCTCTCAGCATGTTTACCCCCCTTTTGCATATTTCAATATGATTCTACTTCCTTTATGCTTTCTTTAAACTCCTAGCACATAACAATTTGTGCTATATGATGTTTAGTTTCCTTGTAGTCCTGAAATGCATGTTGTACCTTACCCCTTTTAGGACTTCTCTGATTTTGAACTTATGTGTCAATTTGCTTACTATGTAACTGCCCATATATGCTTCATACACGTCCCCAACCTCTCATTCCCCTGCTTGTGATTGTTAAACCTGTTCTGGTTCTTGTCTCTTGCCCTACCCCTCTTTCCTGTCAAACTGTTTTCACTCAAGTAAAAGTCTTATGTTGTTGTTCAAAGTTTATTTCAAACCAGTCTATTTTCAAAAGTTGTTTTCCTACTTAATCTTTTCAAAACTATATCAAGCACTCTCACTTTACTCTTAGATACCTAAGTTCTGCCCCTCTAATGTGTGACTGCTTTGGGATCCCTATGAGATCCCTCTGAACTCTGATTCATTAGAACTAGTCTTTCCACACTGCACTTACTCATTATGGTTATGAGAATCTGGGTGTGAGCACTGCCCGGGATCCTTTGAAGCCCTTAGGGAACTCTGACACATCGGATTTGACAGGCTGTGAAACCTGCTGGCATTGAGAATTCTGGAGATCTTGGGACTATTGGTAGGCTCCTTATAGTATAACTTCTTCTTTTTCTTATTCATTTATGTAATTCATGCAAATGATCTATAATAATTATTTGTAAACAACTATTGGGGACGGATAGTGAAAAGGGAAGGGTAACTATGTATGCTAAAGGGTAGAAATCATGTCTTTAGGTTTACATTTCTATTTGCACGATAGAACTCATGTTTAGGACCAATGTTTGAATATCATGCATAAGAAATCATGCTTCTTAGGTTTCATGTCTACCGCTTCAGCATACCATTTTGATATTACTGTTATATCATTTATAAATCCTGTGTTAGGATAAATATATTAATATGAATCTTTATCATGTATCATCATGTCATTACCATACTACGCGCTTGGAAATCCTGTTCTAGGACAAATAACACTAAAAGTTGTCACTTTGCATATTCTGAAACCATGCTTAACACTGTGACTACTTTGCATTTAAACAGCCTATTTTATTTTTAGGAATTCTGCATATGCATCATTCTACATCTCTACCTGTGCATTATATCATGTTATAGGATCTTATTCGTTCAACCATACCTAGCTTAACTACTGAGGCATGAAAAAGGTATAAAAAAACTTCACTCAGTTTCTCTAAAACAACTGGCAATAATTATGTGCTTTGCAACACCTAGAACAGCATGTTTAGGTAGTAATTTATAACAGTTTCTCTAATAATTCTAGTAATTAGTATACACTGTCCTCCGCCTAGGAAAGCCTTAGGTAATTAAAATTGTTAAGACTGGAAATTTGCCTCTTTGTGCATGCTGCCTAATGTTTAACAGGTTTTAAAATATTTAGCCAAACTTATTAGGACCCGTCTCTGAGTTATAAAAACAAAACTGCATATCTGCTTATATTTTGAATTCACCTAGACACCATGTCTTAGGGTTCTATTTAACAATACTTCCCTTATTTGTGTTTGATTCGTGTTGTTTATGTGCATTGTTTGTGGAGGTAAACTTGAGCCTATTATCTTCTCTTTCCTATTCCTATTTGCTGAAGTCCTATATGTTTTGCTTGCCGCCTTAGTATTTTTTCTTTAAACCTGAGGGTCTGCCTAGAACTGCCCTTATAGGTAGAGGTCCTAAACTCCTCCAAGGCCATTAAAAAGGGACGGGTAACAGCACACAATAGAGGTCACTGACCAACACTCGCTTTAATAACCGCTAAGGGGTGGGAAAGGTAGATATGGATGTGATGACCGGTGCGCTAATACCACGTGTAACCGCTCTTTGAGGAGTGATTACCGAGTATTGTACTGATGCGATCCATATGAAAAACAACCTAGGACTCCCCTATCCTTTGTATATAGGTTTATATTATAATTCTTTCAAAACATTACTTAGATATTAAATATTTCTCAAACTCTTGTGACACATGTGTGCTTAGACTGCGAATATTTCAAAACTCTTTACTTGTTTAAACATTAATTTCCTATTTGATACTTGCTTAAATTCACAAAGTTGTTTGGCCGGGAACCACAGTTGTGGAATCTGAGGGGTTCCTAACACCTTTCCCTTGGAGTAATTTCAAGCCTTTACCCTTTCTCTGGTTATCTAAATCTTGTTTGTAAATGACCCTAAATAAGTGCCCTAACGCACCTTAATTCGTTAGGTGGCGACTCTTCAAATCCTTGCATACCCCTTTCCCAGAAGGAAACGAGTTGTCCCAATAATGTCAAGACCCCGGCTAATCCGAAAAGAGGATTTGAAAATGGGGGCGCGACAGAGAGAATCTGAAGGTGGTGCTCAGGCATTGGTGCTTTCTTTTGGCTTGCGCACCAGCCTTCTTCTTGTTTTCTTTTTCTCCAAGCTCGGGGAACTCGGTGCCCTTTTTCTTTTCTTCTCTTCATCCTGCCTCGGAGCAGGGTACTCGGCAAGTAAGTTCTCGCCACCGGATGGAGGCCTCTTTCCGGCATCCTTGGATAAACCTACAAAAAAAAAAGTAAAGGGAGTGAGGACTTAATGATAAAAGAGGAATCCAAATATTGCCTACTCAAGAAAGAGTCTCACCATGGGAACGGGCCTCCCAACGGCCCTTCAAGAGCTTGCGTCATGAACGCTCGGGGTAGGGAATATGTGATAGGATACCTTCAACCCACTCCTTTAGTCGAGGGACAACATTCGGGACCCGAGAAACAACTACACCATCACAAAACACCGATAAGAAAGAAGGAAATAAGTATAAAATTGACTTTCGAAAGTAAAATTGTACTTACGTGATGTATTCCACTTCTCGGGGAATGGCATGCACTCAGCTGGGATCAACTCCGAAGTCCTCACTCGGACAAAATAGCTTTGCTAGCCCTGTTCCCGGTCCTCATCAATACTTTAGAATGGATCTTTGATAGCCCGACACACGAGCTTTATCAGTCCCCCTCGGATGATTCGGGGACTATACAAGTGTATAAGATGGTCGATGGTGAACGAGCACCCATAGATTTTTTTAACGAAGAACCGGAGGAGGATCACGATCCTATAGAGTGAAGGATGAATCTGACCGAGGTATACCTCGTACCTCTTACATAAATCTTATGACCAGGTCCAATCGGGCACAATGAAAAGGGATAAGTGTAAACACTTTTGTACCACTAGACATAGGTGGTAATGGCTTCGTCTAGGTCGGGGATCACTATGTCCTTATCGGCCCAGTTGCACTCTTTTCGGACTGTAGGGAGGACTTCTTTAGTGATCGAGCAGTTGTATCTCGAGACCTTCTCACACCGGTCTTGTACAAGGAAGGTTTTTCAATGTTGAAATGGGCGTTGACCGAGAATCCTCCGAGGATGAACATTTTCAGATGGGGTTCAGGTACTGGCTCATTGACGGCAGCACGCGAAACGGCCTCCTCGGCCTCAGTAGCCTGCCGCGAAGTAGAAGGGGTTTATTTTTGGTGAACAATTTTGAAAGTCTTTGTCATTTCTTTAGAAAATGAAGGGAAATGGGGAAAGAAAGGAAGTTGAAAGATTGTACCTTGTTGGCTTGAGATGAAGATGGACAAGAGTTCTTGCAAATGATCTCAAATAACCAAAGTAAAAGTGCCAGAAAGTATTGAAATCTTAAAGATACGACGGTAGAAGGTTTGGTGTAAAGTTAAAATGAACAAAGGAAGGGGTATTTATGGTGTTTCAGCGGCGGTTCGCATCCAGGAATGGATGACCGGCGGATGACATGCATTTAATGCCATTAAGACTTGAGTGACAAGACATTTCGGTTATTTTTTCATTTCTATCATGGTGTATCGAAGTAAGAATCGAAAGATCATGTTGTTTCTCATCGTCTAATCTCCGAAAAATAAGGAGACTATCTTTATACGGGTGAAATCGAGCTCTTGGTGCATCCTAGCCTCCAACATGGTGAGCCAGGCTCGGGACATGGCAATAAAGGACTGAAGATCGACTCCAAGTCTCACCGGGCTATTGCGATAATATCGAATCCATGGTCTCGGAATCAGTCCTAGCCTCAAACGACTTCGAAGAAACATTGTCAGCATCGTCAACATCCCTGACCGGCCGGATTACGGTGGGGATCTCGGCACATATCAATAAGGAACTGGCAATCGGTAAATCAAGAGATTTTTTACCATTTATAGAATTGTACCTAAAGTAGGACTCCCCAACTATATAAAGGGGGTCTGATAATTCGTAAAACACATTGTAACACGCATTCCAAGGCAATATACCATTGTTTTCTCTATTATTAGTTCTTTTGCTTTCGTTCATCAGTGGTTGTTGTTACGAGTCCGATCGAGGGCAAATATTTGGCCATGGCTTAAATTGTCTTCATCGTGTGGTTTGAGCTTACTTCATCCTTATTTATTTAATTCGTCTTTATTACGGCTTTGTGTCAAATAAATTCGCGTATCCTTAAAACCATTTACGAATTTAATTATTATCCGATTTTGAGGATAAAAAATTATCATTATGGACAAAAAAGTTTAAGTTATGGATGATGAGATAAACAATTCATAGTTAGCCTTGTCTGATAAATTTTGATGAATGCTCGTGATCCCCTTCCCAGTTTCTCTAATTCCCGCCTGCTAGCTTAGCACAACGTGACTGTCCACTCTCCATTTATATCATCTACTCACGTTTGTGAATGGTTTCCTTTTAAAAGACACAATTTCGTTAATGTATCAAACAGAAATCGTACCGATAAAAATAAGAAATTTTGAACCGTACCGAACTATTTTGATATGGTATTTAGTATACACAATTGATAAGCCGAACACCGAAACGAAGTTCTTAAATATCGAATCGAAGTACCGAATGCCCCCTAATAGAATCTGAAAGTGAGAGTCGTTTGAATGTGGGAATTCCGGATCCTTTCAAGCCTGAAATGCCATATTTCATAGTTGATTTTATAGGATGAAAAGATAACATATTCAACTTTCACATACTTTATAAGTGAATCGTCTTCTCTGCTGCTTTATTTCAAAAAAAATTCACAATCTTCAAATACATGAAACGATTATGTGTAGTACCAGTTTCACTCTCTCTTTTTCTGAAAGTAGGATTCACAATTATTTACCAATTTGTACTATATGCAATGAAGAAGCAACATGATATATACTAATAATGAATCTTCCTCTCTAAGGTGATTGTAGAAAGGCCTTAATCAGGAATTATGTCATTAAGTTCTTTAGAATGAAGAAAAAAATAAAGTAAAATCAACATGGGTAGATTTTCTTGGCTCTTTTAACATCTAATGCATCACTGTATTCTTGAAAACTTACTGTTTATCATAGTGAAGTTAGGCCAAAATGCTATACTTTTAGTACATTATTCACCTTACATGTTGTTAGTTTAGTGGTTAATTGTGCGACGTTGGAGCTAAATTATGTTGTTTTATGTGTAGGAGCATCGGAAGACAAAGACAAGTGAAAGTTGCACAAAAAGAAGACGAAAATACAAGAAAAGAGCACAAAAATACCATGTACCTAAACCGTGCTACAGACCAGGCTTCGCGAGGTCTATAGCCAACTTGACCGCGCTACAGACCAGGCTTCGCGGGGTCTATAGCCAGGTTGATCACGCTATAAACTTGGCTTCGCGAGGTCTATAGTCTGGTAATTAAAAGTCGAGGTTAAAAGTCTCTAACCCGGATTTGGGCTCAAGGACTTCAACCCTAGCCTATAAATACTCCCTAGGACGGGCGTTTTTTAGAGCAAATTCGACCTAGAGGGTGGACATTATTGGAGAGGCAAGAAGGCTACGAGAACACTTGGAAGCACGAATCACAAGAGTTCTCTCTTCCGTTCTTCCTTAATTTGTATTTTAGTGCTTTCAATTATTATCATGATTTAGTATAGTTATGAGTAGCTAAACTTTCCCAGCTAAGGTTTGATGGAACCTTTTGAAGGATGATTTTTCTCTTGCGTTTCATATAATTTTGCCGTTGGATTTTCTCTTCTTGTTTAACTACGTGATTATTTTAGTTGATTGAATGGCCCTCAATTTACTGTGTATATTTAGTGTGTATTGCTTGGAAAAGGGTACATATTTAGGTAGTTGTTGAACAACACCACTCCTAACGTATGTGAGGAATCAATACAGAGGGTTTAAAGGTGGGATTAGGAATAACGAAACCTTGATGCGATCTTAGTGAGCAGTGAATTAGTGCCAGCTAGGGTAGTTCGGAAGAATATGTCTAGTAAATTGTGGTAGTTCCTCGGAAGAGGACGACACCCGAAGTACTCACGATCGGTAGAGAATACTTAGGCGAAATTATAGATGACGTAGCGGAAAGGATTCCGGCAATTAGGGAAATCATAACTCTAGACCTCCTTAATCTTGTCTCCAAACCTTAGTATCTCTAGTTGTTAATCTACTAATTTAATTTGTTAGTTAATTAGATACAAGAATCTTAATATTTATAGCTTAGGAATTGTTCGAGCTTGTCTTCTTAGTGATAGTAAACAGTTGTAGCTAAACCTTAGTTTTATGTGGGATTCGACTCTGAACTTTTAGACCGGATTATATTTACAGCGACCGCTTATCCTTTTTAGGACTAGAGTTGAGCGTGATCACGTGGCCGGTAGGCAGTACATGAAGCGAAAATCATATATGAGTTCCACAAATTTGTCATTTATTCATTAGCTATAGTTTGAATAATTTGCATCCTCCTTTTTTCTACCATCTTTTTCAAGAAATATTTTCTTACTAAAAATTATAGTTCATATTTTTCACGCAACGTGGGGTACTCCTTTGATATATGATGCCTTTGAAATGTATTCTTTAATCTTTGGTATTCCTTGCATTTTCCCAATTCTTCGATTGCACTTTTGATTGCACCCTCGCTCAAAACAATCGAAGTTGGGCTTTCATACTATATTGGCAATTCTTCTGTTGCAATTTTGGTTACACCCTCCCTTCTTTCCTCTTCTTCCTCACCCTAACTACTTTTCTTTTCTACTCCAATTTTTTTAAATTTTGATTTTTTTTTTTTACTGTCTTTTATACTCTTCTAATTATTTTATTTCTTATTAAGTGATTTTGATATAATAATCTCTTTAGGTTGATGAACGGAAGAAAAAGAGAACGTAAATGGTGCAGGAGTTAGCAAAGAAACAAAAATGTTGATGTGAAACTAAGCAACTCGAACTTGTAGGAACGATTTAGAATAACAAACTGTGGAAAAATATTACATATATATTTTTGGTAATTAAAATTTTTTATACGAAAACTGGGAGTATTACAGCAGCCAGAAAAAACTGGAAATTTTGAAAAAGTCCAGGATTGGACATACAGGCCCAATTCTGGACAAAAATTAAGTCATCGTCAATCCGTCGAGATCTCTACATGATTCTGAGCATTGATACTATAACAAATTGTTCACAAATTAATGTAGCTTCCGTAATGTCCATCTCCTTCGTATAATATTAGCAGTAACATAAATTTTATTCTATCTTCATCCTGCCTATCTTGTTGAACTGATCATAAGTTTAGCCCGAGGGGTTAATCCTGCCTAATTATGACCAAATGCATATACTTTGCGTTTTTGCAAACAATTTTACCTTAACTATGACTATGAAAACTTCAGCAATATACTAGAAGCAATTACAAATAGAAAAAAGCTGTAAAAAAGGCTACACGCGCAAAAGAAAGAAAAAGAATATTTTTTAAACTATAGCATGCAAGTCTAACCCTGTTGGCTAAACTTTGTATTATTTTCATCCTACTTACCTTGTTGAATTGATCACAAGTTACAAGTTTAGCCCTAAATGCATTAACTTCCAGTCTTTGCAAATAAATTTGCTCAAATTATGATTACTTGCAATTTTATGAAAAGTAAAACAATTTACTAGATGAAATTACAAATGCGAACACACATATAAACAAAAAATAAAATAGACGCTAATATGGTCGATGTGTCTCTATCTTGATTAAAAGAGATATTTATTTTATACTTCAAAAATCTTACAAATTTGTATCAAGTGTCTAAAAGAAAGTTTGATGATGTAATTTTGTTTCATCAAATGAAAGTCGGGTAAGAGACCTAATTGTATACGGTCGATACCGGGGACCTCGATATTGAGGCATCTATGGTATTCTAAGCCTGATATCGAGAGGCTCGAAGTAAAGTCTGAAGTTCGACCTCGAAGTGCATACCTCGAGAAAGTATATCGAAGGCCTATCACGGCCTACATCGATGACCGTCATGAAAAGGCGGAAAATTCTCAAGGACACGTGGTTAGAGCTGATAAGGTCTGCAAGAGATAGTACAAGTTCGTACTAGGCCGTTATACAGCTGTAGCAATAGCATTCTTTGTCAAAATTAGATATGTACTATGTTGGGATTTTTCCATACTATATAAAGGGGACCCCAATCATTTTTGAACGGACAACATTCACTGCAATAGAACATTCTCTGCTTTTATCGTTTAACGTGCTCAACACTGTCTCTCAGCTTTATTATTCTTCATTTATTGTTCTTCATTTACTGCTATTATCTGACCTCGAGATCCCCGATTCCAGTGAGCTAGAGGCCCCCAGTTCTGTGACAACATTGGTTTGGCTATCACATTTTCCTTACTTACACTTATATTTCTTGATAATTAACTAGTATTAGAATAAATTACCTATTTTTAGAACCACAAATCAAATATAATTATTAACACCATTTTCAAGGTAAACAGTTTGGCGCCCACCGTGGGGCTAAAAATAACAGTGATTGTTTTGGTGCTAGTTTTCTGGTAACACAAGCTATTTTTCACACTTTTTCTTGTCAAGGATTCTTTGATTTCAAGTTAAAATATACGTCTAACTCAACAAACGCACATGGAAACAACGGTCTTGAGTTCCATGGAGAGAACAGTGCAACAACCTTAGTCTCTGGTGTACCACCGCAAAACCCTAGGGTAGCACCAGCACCAGCCCCTGTCGACGTAGGCTCACGCAATGCTTTGCATGTCGATGCTGACACTGATACTGACGGAAGTGTGCGCGGAGGTGACCAACATGACGCACAAAGAACACAAGCTCGGGAAGAAAGAGAAGTTAGTTTGCAAGTGATTTTTTAAATGTTACAAGCACATCAAGTGGCTATTGCTCAGCTACAGAGCCAACAGAAGACCTCGAGTATAGCAGGATCGGAAACAGCTCCTGGAATTGAGGCAGCACCAGAAAGATCGAGAAGAATTTGGGTTAGGAACAGATCCCACTATTATGAAAAAGCTAGAGGACCTCACCAAAAGAATCGAATCGGGAGAAAAGAAGATAGAGGCCAACGACAAAAAAGTGGAAACCTATAACTCGAGGGTCGACCAGATCCCGGGCGCACCTCTGATTTTGAAGGGAGTAGATTCGAAGAAGTTCCTGCATAAACCATTTCTATCAACTATAACAGGACCACAGATCCCAATGATCATATTACCACATATATTTGTGGTATAAAAGGAAATGACTTAAAAGAGAATCAGATTGAGTCCGTTTTGTTGAAAACATTTGGAGAAACATTTTCCAAGGGGGCCATGATGTGGTATCATAACCTCCCCCGAACTCAATAGATTCATTTTTCATGTTGGCAGACTCTTTTGTGAAGACACATGCTGGTGCCATTAAAGTCGCTACAAGGAAGTCCGGTGTCTTCAAAATTAAACAAAGAGAGAATGAAATGATAAGGGAGTTCATATCCCGCTTTAACATGGAGAGAATGGAATTACCACCGGTCTCCGATGACTTGGCAGTGCAAGCCTTCACTCAGGGCTTGAATGAATGAAGCTCGATCGCTTCGAAGCAGCTGAAGCAAAATTTGGTCGAGTATCCCGCCATAACTTGGGTGGATGCGCACAACAAGTATCAATCAAAAATCAGGGTCGGGGATGACCAATTGGGACCCCCTCGGGATCAGTATATCTGAGCAGGCTCTTAGCAAAAGAATCAAGGAATGCATAAAGGGAGTCGAGACCGAACAAGGTAAGGTACCAACCTTATGTCGAAGACCGAATAAATGCTTCGAGGCGTAATATACCTCAAAGTGATCGAAGGGCGGATCGAGGCAAAAGTTCACGGCTACTCATGAGCAAACTCGGGCAAGCACAAGGGGTCATTGGAGGCACCCCGATTATCAGAGTACAACTTCAACATCGATGCCTCAGACATCGTATCATCCATAAGCAAGATTAGAGATACCATGTGGCCAAAGCCTATGCAGTCAGACCCTTCCCAAAAAAACCCCAGGTTAATGTGAAAGTACCATGGCACTCACGGTCATAGGACTGAGGATCGTAGACAGCTTCGAGAAGAGGTAGCCCGACTGATCAGCGAAGGTCACCTTCAAGAGTTCCTCAGCGATCGAGCCAAGAACCACTTTCGAGAAAGGGAGGCGAACAGGAAGAACGAACCAGAGGAGCCCCAGCACATCATCCACATGATCATTGTAGGAGTCGACGTCCCACAGGGACCCGTGTTCAAACGAACAAAATTATCCATCACAAAGAAAAAGCGGACTCGAAGCTACATACCCGAGGATGCTCTTACATTCAGCGAGGAATACATAGAAGCCTTATATCAGCCTCACAATGATGCACTGGTAATTTCTTTTCTTTTGAATAAAGTTTAAATTAAATGGGTGCTCGTGGATCCAGGTAGCTCGGCCAACATAATCAGGTCGAGGGTTGTGGAGAAGCTCAGGCTGCTCGACCAAATTATCCCTGCCTCTAGAGTCCTGAATGGATTCAACATGGCGAGTGAGACAACGAAGGGGGAAATCATCCTCCCAGTCAACGTGGCTGGTACAATTCAAGATACCAAGTTTCATGTCATCAAAGGTGACATGAGGTACAATGCCCTGCTCGGAAGGCCGTGGATACATAGCATGAGGGAAGTGTCATCAACTCTACATCAAATGATGAAATTTCTGACAAACGGCGGCGTAAAAATAGTGTATGGTGAGCAACATGCATCTAAGGAGATTTTCGCGGTGCACAACTTGGCACCAGCATCGACACCTTCCACCTCGGAGAAGTCAAAAGACAAGAAAATAGCCAAATAGCAACCACAGTCTATACCCTCGGTTGAACCCGAGGGACATGTGATCAATGAGCAAGTGGTCGAGAATGATGAAGAAGACTTCCTCATCCCTCGAGCCTTCATTTCCTCCAAGGAGTCAGACGCAACGAAATCGACAGTCGAAGAGCTCGAACATGCCGTATTGATCGAACATCTTCCAGATCGATTATACTTGGGAACGGGATTAACCCTTGAACTTAGGAAAAAACTCATTCAATTTCTTATTGACAACATTGATTGCTTCGCTTGGTCCTATTTAGACATGGCAGGGATCCCGCCAGAGATAACCACTCATCGACTAAGTGTCGACCCCAGGTTCAAACTGGTGAAGCAAAAAAGGAGACCTCAGTCCGAGGTAAAGCATGCATTCATCAAAGACGATGTAACAAAAATTCTCAAAATAGGATCCATTAGGGAGGTAGAATACCCCAAATGGCTAGCTAACATAGTAGTAGTCCCTAAAAAGGAAAATAAACTGAGAATGTGTGTAGATTATAAAGATTTGAATAAAGCATGCACTAAAGATTCATTCCCATTTCCCAACATCGATCATTTGATCGATTCTACGGCCGTCCACAAGATCCTTACTTTTCTCGACGCCTACTCTGGGTGCAATTAAATTCAAATGAACCCGGAGGATCAGGAAAAGACTTCATTCATCACGAAGTATGGTACATATTTTTATAACGTAATGCCCATCAGGATAAAAACGTGGGGGCTACATATCAACTCCTAGTTAATAAGATGTTCGAACATCAAATAGGCAAGTTTATGGAAGTTTACATTGATGACATGTTAGTTAAGTCCCTGCGCGCAGAGGACCATTTGACTCATTTGCAGGAGACATTCGACATCCTAAGAAGGTACAACATGAAGCTCAACCCCGAGAAATGCGCTTTTGGAGTCGGATCAGGCAAATTTTTGGGCTTCATGGTGTCGAACAGGGGGATCGAGATCAAGCTCGACAAAATCAAGGCCATCGAGGAGATCACCGTGGTAAATAATGTGAAAATAGTACAGCGGCTAACCGGGAAGATATCAGCCTTAGGCCGATTCATCTCGAGGTCATCATATCAGAGTCATCAATTTTTCTCCCTACTCAAGAAGAAAAACAACTTCGAGTAGACTCCGGAATGCCAACATGCCTTGGAAGAATTAAAGCAGTATCTCTCGAGCCCACCTTTGCTCCATACCCCGAAGGAGGACAAAACACTATACTTATATTTGGTCGTGTCTGAGGTAGCGGTAAGTGGTGTGTTGGTTTGAGAAGAACAAGGTACGCAATTCCCTAGGAGATGTTGAAACTAGGTATCCGCACTTAGAAAAACTAGCTCTTGCATTGATAAGTGCGTCTAGGAAATTGAAACCTTATTTTCAATGCCATCGTATATTTGTTTTAACAATATACCCTCTCCGAAACATCTTGCATAAGCCCGAATTATCGGGCAGATTGGCTAAATGGGCCATCGAACTCGGAGGGTACGATATCGAGTATCAACCCCGAACGGCTATCAAGTCTCAAATTTTGGCAGACTTCATGGCCGATTTTATGCCGCCCTAGTGCCCAAAGTAGAGAAAGAACTCTTGTTAAAAACGGGAACATCATCGGGGATATGGACCCTTCTCACTGACGGTGCCTCGAACGTGAAAGGGTCCAGGCTCAAAATAGTTCTAAAACCGCCTACGAGCGGCATAATTAGACAATCTATAAAAACTTTGAAGTTGACTGACAATGAGTCCGAGTATAAGACCATGATTGCAGGTCTCGAACTGGCCAAAGGCCTATGAGCAGAGGTCATCGAAGCAAAATGTGACTCTCTTCTGGTTGTAAACCAAGTAAATGGGTGATTCGAGGTTCGAGAATATAGGATGCAAAGACACTTAGACAAGTTTCAAGTGACATTGCACCGCTTTAAAGAGTTGACCCTGATTCACATACCTCGGAACAAAATAGCGAGGTCGATGCACTCGCAAACTTGGGTTCGTCTGTCGAAGAAGATGACATACCCCTGGGGACTGTCGTGCAACTATTCAAATCGGTGATCGAAGAAGCCCATGCTGAAATCAACTCAACGAGTCTAACATGGGATTGGAGGAACAAGTACATCGACTACTTGATACATGGGAAGCTCCCCATGGACCCAAAAGAATCGAGGGCCCTTCGAGCCAAAGCAACCCGATTTTCACTTGACGAGAATGGAACACTATACAGAAGGACCTTTGACGGACCACTAGCAGTATGCTTGGGATCGGGGGACACCGACTATGTGCTACGAGAAATCCACGAAGGCACTTGTGGAAACCACTCTGATGCCGATTCTTTAGTTCGAAAGGTAATAAGGTCAAGTTACTATTGGGATAACATGGAAAAGGACACCAAGTAATTCGTTCAAAGATATGACAAATGCCAAAGATTTGCACCAATGATTCACCAACCCGGTGAACAACTACACTCAGTCCTATCCCCGTGGCCATTCATGAAAAGGGAGATGTACATCGTCGGCCCCCTACCAACGGCGCCAGGTAAAGCTAGATTTATCTTATTAATGACTGACTACTTCTTGAAATGGGTAGAAGCGTAGGCCTTTGAGAAGGTGAGAGAGAAAGAAGTCACTGACTTCATATGGGACCACATCATATGTCGATTCGGGATCCCCTCCGAGATTACATGTGATAATGGGAAGCAGTTCATCGGCAGCAAGGTGACGAAATTCCTCGAGGATCACAAAATCAAAAGGATTTTATCGACGCCTTACCAACCAAGTGCAAATTGTCAGGCCGAGTCCACCAACAAAACTATTATTCAAAACTTAAAAAAGAGGTTAGAGAATGCAAAGGGGGAGTGGAGAGAAGTGCTGCCCGAAGTACTATGGGCATATCAAAAAACTTCGAAGTCAAGCATGGGGGAGACCATGTTCTCTTTGGTATATGGGTCCGAGGCATTGATACCAGTCGAGGTCGAGGAACCGAGCATCAAATTTTGGCATGCCACCGAGGACTCAAACAACGAGGCCACGAACACCGCCCTCGAGCTCCTAGATGAAAAGCGCGAGCCCGCACTAGTTCGAATGGACGCTCAAAAACAAAGGATCGAAAGGTACTACAACAGAAGAGCGAACCCCCGCTACTTCAGAGTTGGGGACTTAGTTCTAAGGAAAGTCACCCTCAACACTCGAAACCCAAATGAAGGGAAGCTAGGCCCTGGTTCGGAAGGACTGTACCGCATCCTCGGAGTAGTAGGCAAAGGTTCCTACAAACTTAGCACCATGGAAGGCAAGCAACTACCAAGAAACTGGAACATATCGATGCTGAAACGCTATTATTGCTAAGGTATAACCTTATACCTTTTCATTTATATTTCATTCTAACCTTCTGCAGGTGTTCGATTGAGAGGAATCAAATCGCCCTTCAAATCGAAGACCTTGGGTTTTAAAGCATGCGTTGCACTCTTTTTCCCTTAAATCGGGTTTTATCCCAAAAGAGTTTTACCGGCAAGGTTTTTAACGATGCAACATTTATATGCTACCTAAGGAAAACGCAACAAGTATTCAAGGCTTAAATTTCAATCAACCTCGAATACTGGGGGGCATCACCATCGGAGGTTTCTTTTTCAAAGAAAACAAATTATGCCAGAGAGGGCCGCGATAGGAGAATGTTGTAATAGGCCAAACGGTCAAATGAACCGTGCCCGTATAGAATAATCGAGCCCTCGATGGAAAAAACATGTACGCATGTATCAAGTATTCGAAGAAGTATCCTTATTTAGCAAAACACTTTGTGCCTCAAAGAAGTTTACTATTTTCACATGAAACGGCTCAAGGGCCAAATACTCCCGAACACTCGGGGGATGTCATCGACAATCAACTAATCGAGTCATCAAAGACTCGAATCTATAATACCTCAATGAGGCAACATCGAATCTATAAGACCTCAATGAGGCAACATCAAACTTATAATACCTCAACGAGGCATACTCAAACTTATAAGACCTTAAAAAAATTCATAACCCCGATATTAAGGCCAAGGCTATATACTCGAACTTGTAAGACCCCTAAAAAGGCATACCCTCGATATTAAGGTCGAGAATATTTCACCCCGGGACTAAAGGCTACGGCCAAATATAAAGACTACGGTCATATGAAAAGGTTACGGCCAAGATAATGCGGCTCATAGATGTCCGACTTCCACCATAAAACTAAAGGCCTTCAAATACTTCAAAAAAAAGGTTGATCAGGCTACCCTCGGCATAAGCAAAGGAGATTTGATAATATCATCTCCAAATAATGTAAAGGCTTCGAAAAAATTAGCCTTCGAAAGAACCTCACGAGGTGCTCAATTATCGTCACACATCGACTTGTAATCGAGGTTCCTATCAATCGAACCGTCAAAAAGTCGGACGAATACAAAAACATGCCAAGTAATAAAAAAAATTTAAAAGTCTTTAGCCAGAATAGGGGAAAATTATAGCCATATTAGAGGTCGAATCGACCCAATCTAAAAAGAGCCTAAGGGCCGATACGTAAGAGCCTAAGGGCCAACCTAAAGAGCCTAAGGGCCAATCAAAAGAGCCTAAGAGCCAAATTGAAAAAATCCCAAGGGCCGATGTCTTAAAACCTAAGGGTGATATCTAAAGAACTTAAAGGCCTAAGCACGTTGTGCTAGAGACCTCACCTAAGTTCGGGCTCGAAAGTTCCAAGCTAGATCTTACCTCAAAGATCGGACCCTAAGTGGTCACCTATTATCGGTCTTTCCTCGAGTACAAAAACCTAAGGGTTTTATATTCTAAGTCCAACACATCGGACTGATCATCAACAAACGTCAAAATTCAAAAGCAAAGGCAAAGGCAAGAGGGAAATTAATTCAAAGACAGGAATTGATGAAGAACAAAGATGAAGAAAAAAGATCCTTTCATATAATGGAGTTCACAAAATATATTTACAAAGTTCCTACATGAAGCCCTTACATAATAAAATAAAATAAAAATAAAAGCCTAGTCCTCGGTCGAGGTCACTCGATCGGATGAAGTTCCCTCAGGAGTTGCGCCCTCGACGGTTTGACCATCGGCACCTTGGTCATCCACGACCCCTTCCCCCTCTAGGACTTCGTCTTCATCTTCTCCGCTCTCCGAGCCACTAGTTGAATCCTCATCAGAAGTAAGCAATGTTGTCGATTCTTCTTCTAAGGCCTTCACTTTCTCGATCTCGGCAGAAAGATTGAAGCCCTTTGCATGAACCTCCTCGAGAGCCTGCCTTCGAGATTCTTGTCGAGCATGGTCAAAGGCACGAGTTAGCTTAAGCTCGGCCTCTGTAGATGCCTTCTTATCCCGGGCATTGGTAGCATCAGCATCATTTCGATACGAAGATATGAGTTCATCGATTTCAAATTTCATTTTGGATAACTCAGCAGTTGATTCGGCATGAAGCTCCTTATATCTACTGCCTTCTCCCTTTGCACCTTGGATTTGATGCTCAGCCGAGGTCATCTTCTCTCGAAGAGTATCTTTCTCAAAGGATACCTCATCCATGCGCTGCTTGAGCCCTAGGATCTCAGTATCTTTGACCTTGAGCTTCTCTCGGAGTTGCCCCACCAGGTAATCTTTCTGCTTGAGCTACAAAAATCGAGTTAAGGCATTAAACGCTAAATTGAGTAAGCATAAAAGTAATCCTATGAAGGCTGTATTACCTACTCATCGAGATCGGCCCGCTCTCGAGACATATTTTCCAAACATAATCGAAGGTCGTTCAGTTCCCCCTCCTTTTTGGCGTAAAGATCCTTGAGTTCATCCGACTCCGACTCGAGTTTCCTAAACTCATTTTTGTAGTGGGCCAGCTCAGCTCGTGACTTGGAAAAATCCTGGTCGAAGAGCAATGCGGCCTAAAAACACAGAGGATAGAAGTTAGAAAAGCAAGAATCAAAACTCAAAATACAATGGTTAAGTCAAGATTACCTGTTTTCGAAGCTTCTCAACTTCTTCAAAAATCAATGAGGCATCGAGATCGGGGCCTTCCTCAACCCCGGAAAAGTATCCTTCGAACATATCGTTTTCTCCATGGGATGCCCCCGCATAAGGAGCTTTCATGTCCTGGGCATCCCGTATTTGCCCCTCGAAAAAAGACGGGCCTTGTGGAAAGTCCTCCACGTTTATTACCCCGAGTGGCTCCATCGGTGACTTCTCTCTCCTTCAAGGGATTCAATATTATTTTCTTCGGACTCATCAACCAAATGCCTTTGGGCACCCGACGTATTTTGGTCGTTGGTCTACCCGGGGACTTCGTTTGAACCCCCTTCAAGAATCTCCTCAGCTTGGGTTAGAACCACATCGGTGTCCTCTGGTTCAGCAATTTCCAGCTCGGCCACCTTCGGCTCAGTAGACTTCGAAACGACATCGCTTCCTCTTCTCCTAAGTACTAGCGGGAAGTCATCATTCTCTTCGTCCTCAGCACTAAGACTTTCAGCCGTTTGCGGAGTTAAGGCCACTGAATCATCCTTAGGCTTTTGAACTTTGGCCTTTTTGGCTTCGGGGACTCAGCATGTGACTTTTTCTTTCTCTTTTTCTCCTTAGCAGGTTTTGGGGTATCTACTTCCCCAGGCGGGGGCAGCCTCATCAAAACGGCCTCTCCAAGGCCTGCATAAGCACAACGGTTAAGAATACTATCGAGAGATAATTTCTCTAAGGAATTCAAATACAACAGTAATGAAAACTCACCATGGTTCTTGGCCTCTCATCGGGTTTTGGCCAAGTCACGCCACATGCTCTTAACATAGGGAGAGGTCGAATATAACTGTCGAACCCAGCCCAGGAGGTCCTTGACCGCACCGGGGTACCACTCGACAGCTGCATCATTGAACGAAGTTAGTTCAAAGGGAAGAAAAAATATTTGATTGACGAAACATGTTCACTTACAATTCATATTCCATTCCTCGGGGAATGGCATCTTCTCAGCAGGAATCAGGTCCGAGGTCCTGACTCGGCCAAAACGACTCATCCACCCTCGGTCCTTGTCCTCATCGATGCTAGAAAATAAGGCCTTCGAAGATCGACGTTGTAGCTTAATCAAGCCGCATCGATAAAGTTAGGGGTTTTACAATCTAATCAAATGATCGAGGGTAAAGGGCATTCCCTCGACCATGTTTGAAAAATACCTAATCAGGTAAACGATTCTCCAGAATGATGGGTAGATTTGGCCGAGCGTCACCCGATATTTTTTACAAAAATCTAGGATCACTAGATCTATCGGCGACAAAGAAGGTTCGATGGGACCTAAGGTAAATGGGTACGTATAGACGCTAAGGAAACCAACTTTGTGAGTGGTTATGTCCTCTTCATGTGAAGGGATCTCCACTTGCACCACCTCCCTCCAACGGCAGTCAACCTTCACTTTGTCGGTCTCGGCCATCAGGCTGATGTATCGAGACATGGGTTCACATCGTCTCGCTATCGAAGAAGGTTTTTCGACCTTGAAATCAGAGGATGTTTCACAAGGTACGGGGATACACTCCTCAACACAAGGAGGTACTATTGTTTTGCTCTTAGACGATCGTGATGATGAAGGGGCCTTCTCCTTTTGAGGAACAGTCTTAGAAGTCTTTGCCATTTTTGCTGTAAAATTTCAGTAGAAAAGGAAGAAATTGGTTAAGAGATGAACACAAAAAGGAAGTAAGCGTATAAAATAGTTGATAAAGGTCTGAAGATGTTGTGAAAACTAAAAGTTTAAGGAGTGAAGGATTGGGGTATTTATAGGGGTCAGTAATGTGTGTTGGAGAAGACAAAAGGACGGCCAACAGTTGTTATCGATTCATAGCTTTTCGAGAACCATGCAAGCGTGACATTTGCACGTCCTTTCTGTCACATCAATCACTAACCTCACATGACTGAATTCATGATGGGGACATCAAAGAATCAAAGAATTCAAATTTTTTCTTATCATTTTATTATAAGAACGCGAGGACTATCTGTATACGATTGATATTGGTACCCCGATATCGAGGCCTCTATGGCATTCCAAGCCTGATCTCGAGAGTCTCGAAGTAGAGTTTGAAGTTCGACCCCGAAGTGCATACCTCAAGAAAGTATATCGAAGGCCTATCACGGCTACCTCGAAGCTCTGCAAAATCGATGATCGTCATGGAAAGGCGGAAAATTCCCAAGGATACGTGGTTAGAGCTGATAAGGTCTGCAAGAGATAGTACATGTCCGTACTAGGCCGTTATACAAGTGTACCAATAGAATTCTTTGTCATAATTAGATATGTACTATGTTGGTATTTTCCTCTCCTATATAAAGGGGACCCCAACCATTTTTGGACAGACAACATTCATTGTAATAGAATATTCTCTGCTTTTTTTGTTTAACGTACTCAACACTGTCACTCAGCTTTATTATTCTTCATTTATTGTTCTTCATTTACTTCTATTATCTGACTTCGAGGTCCCCGATTCCATGACAACATTGGTTTGGCTATCACATTTTCCTTACTTACACTTCTTATTTCTTGATTATTAACTAGTATTAGAATAAATCACCTAGTTTTAGAAACACAAATTAAATATAATTGTTAACATCATTTCAAGGTAAACAGTTTGGCGCCCACCGTGGGGCTTAAAATAACAGTGATTGTTTTGGTGCTAGTTTTCTGGTAACACAAGTTATTTTTCACATTTTTTCTTGTCCAAGATTCTTTAATTTCAGGTCAAAAAATATGTCTAACTCAACAAACGCACATGTAAACAACGGTCTTGAGTTCTATGGAGAGAACAGTGCAACAACCTCAGTCGTCGGTATACCACCACAAAACACTGGGGTAGCACCAGCACCAGCCCCTGTCAACGTAGGCTCACGCAATGCTTTGCATGTCGATGTGGACACTGCTACTGACGGAAGTGTGCTCGGAGGTGACCAACATGACGCAAAAAGAACACAAGATCGGGAAGAAAGAGAAGTTTGTTTGCAAGTAATTTTTGAAATGTAACTAGCACAACAAGTGGCAATTGCTCAGCTATAGAGCCAATAGAAGATCCCGAGCACAGCATGACCGGAATCAACTCCTCGAGTTGAGCCACCACCAAAAAGATCGAGCAGTAATGGGTCAGGAACAAGCCCCACTATTATGAAAATGCTCGAGGACCTCACCAAAAGAATCTAGTCAGGAGAAAATAAGATAGAGGCCAACGACAAAAAAGTGGAAACCTATAACTCGAGGGTCGACCAGATCCCGGGCGCACCTCTGATTTTGAAGGGAGTAGATTCGAAGAAGTTCATGCACAACCATTTCCATCAAGTGAGGCTCTGAAGACCATTTCGAAGAAGTTCAGGATGCCCGATATCCCAAAGTATAACAGGATCACAGATCCCAATGAGCATATTACCACATATACTTGTGGTATAAAAGGAAATGACTTAAAAGATGATGAGATTGAGTCCATTTTGTTGAAAAAATTAGGAGAAACATTGTCCAAGGGGGCATGATGTGGTATCATAACCTTACCCCAAACTCAATAGATTCGTTTGCCATGTTGACAGACTCTTTTCTGAAGGCACATGCCGGTGCCATTAAGGTCACTACAAGGAAGTCCGATGTCTTCAAAATTATACAAAGAGAGAACGAAATGCTAAGGGAGTTTGTATCCCGCTTTCACATGGAGCGAATGGAATTACCATGGTCTACGATGACTGGGCAGTGCAAGCCTTCACTCAGGACTTGAATGAACGAAGCTCGATAGCTTCAAAGCAGCTGAACCAAAATTTGGTCGAGTATCCCGCCGTAACTTGGGCGCATGTGCACAACAAGTATCAATAGAAAATCAGGGTCGAGGACGACCAATTGGGAGCCCCCTCAGGCTCAGTATATCCAAGTAGGATCTTAGCAAAAGAATCAAGGAATGCAGAAAGGGAGCCGAGATCGAACAAGGAAAGGTACCAACCTTATGTCGAAGACCGAAGAAATGCTTCGAGGCGTAATATACTTCGAAGTGATTGAAGGGCGGATCGAGGCCAAAGTTCCCGGGGACTCATGAGCAAAACCGGGTTCAACAGGCACACGGGGTCGTTGGAGACACCCCGATTGTCAGAGTACAACTTCAACATTGATGCCTCAGACATCGTATCATCCATAGGCAAGATTAGAGATACCAGGTGGCCAAAGACCATGCAGTCAGACCCTTCCCAAAGGAACCCCAGCTTAATGTGCAAGTACCATGGCACTCACGGTCATAGGACTGAGGATCGTAGACAGCTTCGAGCGGAGGTAGCCCGAATGATCAGCGAAAGGCCTTCGAGAGTTCCTCAACGATCGAGCCAAGAACCACTTTCACGAAAGAGAGGTGAACAGGAAGAACGAACCAGAGGAGCCCCAACACATCATCCACATGATCATTGGAGGAGTCGACGTCCCACAAAGACCCGTTCAAACGAACAAAACTATCCATCACAAAGGAAAAGCGGACTCGAAGCTACATACCCGAGGATGCTTTACATTCAGCAAGGAAGACATCGAGGCCTTATCTCAGCCTCATAATGATGCAGTGGTAATTTCTTTTCTTTTGAATAAAGTTCAAATTAAACGTGTGCTCGTGGATCCATGTAGCTCAGCCAACATAATCAGGTCGAGGGTTGTCGAGCAGCTCGGGCTGCTCGAACAAATTATCCCTGCCTCTAGAGTCCTGTATGGATTCAAAATGGTGAGTGAGACAACGAAGGGGGAAATCATCCTCGCAGTCAACGTGGCTGGTACATTACAAGATACCAAGTTTCATGTCATCGAAGGTGACATGCGGTACAATGCCCTGCTCGGAAGGTCGTGGATACATAGCATGAGGGCAGTGCCGTCAACTCTACATCAAATGATGAAGTTTCCAACAAAGGACGGTGTAAAAACAGTGTATGGGGAGCAACATGCAGCTAAGAAGATGTTCATGGTGCACGACTTGGCACCAGCATCGACACCTTCCACCTCGGAGAAGTCAAAAGACAAGTAAATAGCCAAATAGCAACCACAGTTTATACCCTCGGTTGAACCCGAGGGACAGGTGATCGATGAGCAAGTGGTCGAGAACGATGAAGAAGACTTCCTCACCCCTCGAGCCTTCGTTTCCCCCGAGGAGTCAGACGACAAAATCGACAGTCAAAGAGCTCGAACAGGCCGTATTGATTGAACATCTTCCAGATCGAAAAGTATACTTGGGAACGGGATTAACCCCCGAACTTAGGAAAAGACTCATTCAATTTCTTATTGATAACATTGATTGTTTAGCTTGGTCCCATTTAGACATGACATCGTCATCTCCTCTGTGGACAAAATAATAGGATGCTATTTGTGCACAAAATTTGCATAAAACGAGGTAAGAAAGTAAACATTAGGCCAAAAGAAGGACACTCTATGCAATTTCGTGAGTGATATGATCACCCAGATACACAAATCTCCGACTTCATAAATTCTAAGAAAGGTTCAATCTACAGGATTTTTCGATTCATTTTATTCCTCTTTCAAAATTAGGAGAACTTTTAATTTTGTTGTTCCCTCTTTAACCCCCCAACAAATAAACAAAAACAATTTCATCATTTGCATCTTGATAACAAAACAACATTTATCAACAGTCCAATTTCTCAACACTAAAACATTTTTAAAAAAAACAATGATGGTGACAGCTGTGGGATTTGAACCCACGCCCTTTCGGACCAGAGCCTAAATCTGGCGCCTTAGACCACTCGGCCAAACTGTCGTAGTGTTATGTTGTACTAGTTGTTTTGTTTAATCTCTATTACACAAAATAGTGCATTTACATCTGCACAATTTAGGAATGATTCAAATTAAGACCCAATTTCGTTGGTTTTCCCCCCTATAATCTAATTAAACCATTAATCCAATTTACTCCATTTCCGATTTGTTTTTATTTTGGTAACACGATCCGATAATTCTGACTTTGTTTATAACGATTTGTAATTTTATATAATTGACTTGAGAGAGTGAAATTTTCGCATAATATTTTGTATTTTCCACACAAGTCTTCCAATTTTATTAAAAATGAACAAACCAAAAACAAAATGGGTCATACTCGTGTGTGTGCTGGATGGTCAACGAACCCGGTGTGGAAAGCACCAAAGGAAAAAAATATTACTTAAAAAAAAGTAAAAAAGAAAAAATGTAGAAAAAGAAATTTTAAAAAAAAAAGAAAAAAGAAAAAGGTTCGTACTCACGATTTTTTTTTTGAGCCTCCTACCAGACATTAATCTTTTCTTTTTCGAAAGATTTGCAAATGCCTATTTTCTAAATGGTGAAGACAACACTTCAGTTCGTCCACCGACAGATTTAGCACGTTACTTTGTAATTAGAGCCATGTGATAAAATCCTACTATCTGAAAAATGGACTGTTATGAACAATCAATTTATCAAAAGTCAAAATCATGCTGATTAAATTACTAACCAGTTTTAATATAGGCTCAGAACCTCTGACTTTCACTTAATAATTTGTCTTTGACCTTTTTCTTTGGTCTGGCTTCACTTGCATTAGAATGTAATATTTTGAATTCAAATTCATTCCATCAATGACAATCAAATTTGGATCTAAGACCCAAAGAATATGTAAATCAAATAAATAAATAAAATTTGTGGGGGTCAAACTTCTTGACTAAAAAGAATATTATTGGAAAAAAAATTGCAATCGCTTTGAAGAGAATATGTGTCTCGGCAGCCTATAATGAAATAGCACAACATGAATAACATTGTTAGTAGTTCGTGAGGCTAATTTTGAGCTAGATATTAACTTTGTTCCGGTCTGGTACGATATGGAATGAACTTATAATTATGGAATCGACCTGATTATCAGATTGTAAATTGATAACTCTTGCTCATTCCCATTTTGAGTGGAACAAATTTACCAATTATTTAATTCCGGTTAGAAAAGGTTTTTTCTTTTTCAACTTCATTTTAGATCTCTCGAGCTGTTACATAGATGTGTGACTTGGGGTTTCACATGGGGCATTTTGCCTAAAATCATTGTAGTGAACTAATGAAATGACCTTTCATTTGATTATATTGTAGCTTTGGTTAACGTGAGAACTGGCATGTTGGTCGTCCTCATTCCCAGCAAACTGCAGCACACTAGTGAATAACGAGAGAGAGGTAAGGAAAAACAACCTTGATTATATTTGAAACTATACACTAATTAGATGTAGATTGAAGATGAATTAATCACTAACATATAGTAACTCTATTTGTAGCTCTATACTCTTTTACTTGTTCATCATCTCTTATTGTTACTTTAATTGAGCCAATTTGAAGCTCCATTTAGGCTTTCTTTCATTATATAGTTAACAATATACAATACAACAACTAACTACTAAAAGGACATTATAAATTCAACGGAAATGTGATAAAACTCTTTATCTGAAAAGGATAAGAAATTTAATTGTTTTTCCGAAATTTATATTCACCGCATAATGATCACAATAATCGCATCGGCGCGTAAATAAATTTTCTAATTCGATTGCTATCGCAGCGTTCTATGATCAATCAAATTAGATAGATAATTGAGACGCACCAAAGTATCTAAACCGGGATTTAAAGAGACAAAGAAAATTTGAGAACGTTGTCTCTGTGTGACCTATAGATTACGAGTTCGAGGCATGGATGCAGCCACTAATGCTTGCATTATAATAGGTTTTCTGCATCGCACTCCTTGGAATACAACCATTTTTTCGAGCCTACGTGAACGTGAAATATTTTGTGCACTAAACCGTCCTTTTCTTTTTTTTAAATAGAAAACCAAACATTTTCTTCTTTACATAATTTGGTTCATTTAACGAGGTTAAATATGTAATTTGACTAGGCCATAAACCAAACACAACACACATTAGCAATATTTTAATTTTCATTTCTGCTCTCAACATGGCTCGAGCGACAATTGCGTATTACTCTACCATATATTATGATCACTAGCAAATCTTATACAGCTGAGGAGCCTCACTCAGTTTTCATTACTCTCCCAAAGAGCTTAATTCAACAAACATTAATGGAGAGAAAGGCTTCTTCATTAATGGCTAATCTTCTCTTAATTGCAGCTTTAATTGCTATTTTTTGTTCACTATCTCAAGCTGAAGTTAAAGGTTCATTTGATGACAATTTCAGTAAAAGCTGTCCTGAATCTCACTTCAAAACTTCTGAAGATGGACAGATCTGGTATCTCTCCTTAGACAAAAAAGCAGGTACTTAATTAAAAACATAAGAATTCAGTGCTTTCCATTTACTACACTTAACATGTAAAGATTATTTTTAGCCCGCGACTGAAACTATTTACGTCCGATAGCTACAAAAATGTATAAATTTTGTACTATATTTTTTTATATAACATACATAAATGTTTATATACAATGTCATATTCCCATTTTAAATCTTGAAGTTGTTGATAGTTAACTTTGATGTATTTCTTGTATATAGGATGTGGATTTATGACAAGGCAGAAATACAGATTTGGTTGGTTTAGCATGAAGTTGAAATTGGTAGGAGGTGACTCTGCTGGTGTTGTCACAGCTTATTATGTAAGTTGCAAGATTTTTGTAGTTTTATGCATGAATAAATGTCAACTATAACAATGCAAAATTTAAATTTTGTAAGAATCAAAAAGGATTTAACTTATATATACTGACTGTGTAAAAAATATTTATCGGTTAAAATTTTTGCTACATTTACTAATTACAAGTTAAAGTGATGTGTATAAAAATGGGGAATTTTAATTATGTGAGTGCAGATGTGCACAGAAGATGGGGCAGGGCCAACGAGAGATGAGGTAGACTTTGAGTTTTTGGGAAACAGAACAGGGGAACCTTATCTTATTCAGACAAATGTGTACAAAAATGGAACTGGTGGGCGTGAGATGAGGCACGTTCTTTGGTTTGACCCAACTCAGGACTTCCATTCCTACTCTCTTCTTTGGAACTCTCACCAGCTCGTGTAAGTACCTCTTTCAACTTTTAAGTCATTCTCACTTGTATTGCTCGATCTCTACAAAAATACGATTAAGTGTATTGAATTCTCTACAAATAATGTATTTTTGAATAATCCAACATGGATTTGACAATATTTTTAGAGAAATCGAGCATTATAAAATGTTAATATAAATCACTTATATTAAAAGATGAAAAGTGTGGTGGGGTATTGAAGAAGGTCTCACTATTAAAAGATGATTCGTTTGGAACTAGATTCCTCCTTAAAACATTTCAACCATCTCGGTATTGACCACAACAATATGGTTGTACTCCTCTCGGTTCAAAATAAGTGAAATTTCTGGTTTTTTTTTTGTGTTCCAAAATAAGTAATTTTTTCAGATTTCAAGAATGAATTAATTATTTTTTCCTACATTGTTTTTGAAGTAAATAATGTTAGAGTATATGTTAGGAGTATTTATGTGGGATAGTAAAGGTTAATATGATTAATTTCATTGCTAGTTAATGCTAAAAGGTGAATTTCTTAATCTGCGTGAAAACAGACAAAAAATTACTTATTTTGGACCGGATGGAGTATTTGCTTAGGGCAGAGAGCAAGAGACGGATTCAAAATTTCTAATCAATGAATATATTGGCGATCCTGTATTTTAAATCATATGGGTTCAATTTTAAGTTTTAACATTGAACCCATTATATTTTAAAAGTTGTGGATTCATATTTACTATTTTTGAAATTTTAATAAATTTTTACATACAAAAATTTACTCTGCATTGAAAATTATGAGTTCAATTGAACTAGTAGATAGTACACTGCATCCGCCTTGAATGTGGATTACTATTACGCCTACTAATCCTTTATAGCAATTGGTACGAAGTGCGAACTTAGCAGAGATATTTGCTCTAAAATTACTCAAACATGCATATTAATGTTCAAGCAGGAGTAACATTTTCTACCTAATTGGGCTCGATGAAAATCATTTACATCCACAAGTTTGAAGTACTACTGCACTAACTGTTCATATATATTTATTTCAAACATATTATAAATATATAAATAAAATGGGATAACTATATTTTGGGGCCGCCAAAAAATGTCTATGTTTTGTTTATTAAATAATGAATATACATATAATATACCTAATTATACATAATATGCATAACATATATAATCCGTGTATATATTATGTATATTTGGGCTATCACCTGTAATTATTTTGAGCTGTCAGGCCGAAAATGGAAGTGCCCTAAATAATTTTACAGTCGTTCAGCCATATAATATAAATACATTTCTGATATTTATTTAATTAACATCATAATTCTGATATTTGCAGGTTTTTCGTGGATGAGGTTCCGATAAGGGTATACAAAAACACGAATTATACGAATAATTTCTTCCCTAATGAGAAGCCAATGTACTTGTTTTCGAGCATATGGAATGCAGATGATTGGGCTACTAGGGGTGGTTTGGAGAAAACAGATTGGAAAAATGCACCATTTGTTTCAACATATAAAGATTTCAGTGTAGATGGTTGCCAATGGGAAGATCCTTTTCCTTCTTGTGTTTCAACAACCACTGAAAACTGGTGGGATCAGTATAATTCTTGGCACTTATCAAGTGACCAAAAATTGGATTATGCTTGGGTACAACGAAACCTTGTGATTTATGATTATTGTCAGGATACAGAGAGATATCCAAAAAAGCCTGAGGAATGTTGGTTAAGTCCTTGGGATTAATTGACAAAAATATAGATATATTCTTTTGTGAGATGATAGAAATTAATGTTTAGATTTTGATTTTGAGTGTAGATGAAGTATCATTATGTCATGCGTATTTGATTATCATTTATTTTAGCCTTCATTTTTGGGTCGAAACGTTGTGTTTTTTGCTGTTTTTTTCTTTTATTGAGAGACGAGAGAAAATTGGACATAAGGCATTGTAAGCGCGTAATTTTTGACCCGCACATTAGAATTATCGTTAATAGTAGTATTTTTACAATATTTGTTTGAGGTTATTCCGATAGGATTTCACTTTATTATTAATTTTAATTCTATTTTTAAAGCACAAAAATCGAAAATACAAAAAATAGTTTCATTTTCTCTACTTAATTCAGGTATTAGATATTTTTAGAAAGATATTATTTTCAACCCATTTTTATTTTAGTATAATCCTTAAAAATACCAACAAAAAAAATAGTTTCATGTCATAATATAGTTGTTTTAATTAATTAGGATTGATTTTACATTTTTATGGTGTTACTTTAGAAAAGAAATTAATATGCTTTTTAGCCAAATTACAAGAATTGTAGAATTAAAGGGCCAATTTTGTAACCTAATACCCTTCAACTTAGCAAGCCCGATATACCATCAGATTTTGTTACCCTAAAAATATAATAAAGAGAGCTCACACCTTATTTTCTAATTACTAATTTCTATTATATAAAAAAGGGAAAGATGGTTGACTAAGGGCATATATGTCATTTTATAAATTCCATGTTAGTATTTTTTAAATTCAAAACTTTGCCATCTTGATACACGTGGACCCCACATTCCTCTAGACATAACTCTCCTTTAAATGCACTATGCATGTGTTGATCAAACAGTTTGTGCCGTGTAAATGCTAATTTCCAACAATTTCTCATTTTGGAAAATTATTAGTTTTGTTTTATTCAAATAGAAGTTTCCATAGAGAAAGTAAAATTAATTTTAAATAATACCGCAACAAAAAGAAGTATCGATATTTATAAGATTTTCATCTTTATTCATACTATCTTAAAGCAATTTGAAAATAAAAATTAAATGATTTTCATTTATCCATACTATTTGAAGCCGATTTCAAACTAAATAATTTCATATTAAAGTAATTTAAAAAAAAAATAGCTTGTTAAACCTTAAAAGTTAATTTAAGTAATGAGATTTGTTCCTACTGTATTAGGAGGCTATTTTTTGAGGCTATATTTTATATACTTAATTGATGTGATAATTTAATCTATATGGTTTGAACTCTATTCTTCCATGATAAAATTTTCAACTATCAATAAATTGTCTTAAACATTATTTGTTATAATTTTTATATTGTTTCATTATGAAAATTAACACATGATAATTCCATAAAAAATAAAAAAAATTCTCTCATCTCCTTAAATTGAGGAAAACATAAAAAATCTATATATTTTATATAGAATTCTATCAATTGTTTATTATCTATCACAAGTTAACATCAATTTACGAGTAATATTAAAATATAATTTGAATTACTATATTGAATTACTGCAATTTATATCATGTTCATATTTGTTTTAGTGCCTATTATTCTCTTTGTTTGAAATAGTAAATTGCCACGTTAAGAATTTTTCTTAATCTTGATGTATACAAGATATAAAATCATAATTTCCTTCATCTTTATCGTATTGTAAATAATGATGTTGTTCGTTTAAACTTTCATCAAGTAAATGATTCTTCCCACTATTGAAATACTTGCGAGACCAATTTGGATGTATTCCATATTAGTTTGTAGACATATTGGTATGCTTTTTATTCCAGAAAATTATTAATATAAATGACACTTGTAGCTGTTTAATGTATTCTCTTGTAAAATATTAGAATATAGTGGAGAAATAATTCAATGGCAAAATACATATGTTACCCCCTAAACGATGGACCAAATCTCTATTACACACTTTCTGACCACGAAAATTATCTGACACGCTCAACCTTTTCAAAGTGTGTCTAATACAAAACTATTTTTCTATGTGGCTCGCTCGTGCTTAACAAGAAAAAATGAGCGCGTAAAACTTGTAAATATTTTTTTAAAATCCATATTTTAGTGCCACGTGTCAAAATAATAGTACTATTTTTCTTATTTCCAATTTTATCAAATTAAAAAAGTTTCTAAGCATCCCTTTTATCTTGATCTTCTCCAAACTACCAGGACCTCCCCCCCCCCCCCCCCCCCCCCCCCCCCCCCCCCCCCCCGATCTTCCCTAAGCTCCTGATGGGCTTGTATTTTGTTTTGATGGTATAACAAACTTTCATGTAAAGAACCAGATAAAGGACCTGATGCGTAACCAGCACAACCTGTCAGCTTAAACTCAAGTAATCTGGGCAGTGTACTGTTGAACTCACAAGAAACAGCTGAGGGACCTGATCCCTTGACATTCTCACTAACGGAAGTACAAGTGAACTCTACAGCTGGAAAGTTGTGACAGAAAAGTGACTACCTGCAATTGTACATGCTACAGTGCAGTAACATTGCAACAGTCACTTCCCATTGGTTGAAAAGTGTACTAACTAGGTATGGGCATCCTCCTTGGGATGTTCTAGTATTATAATATCTTGTTTGGAGACAAATAAGATACTCACTTGAGCATTTACTAAAAACATTCTCTCAAGCATTGAAGTGTGCTCTTGCATTGAAGACTCAAGTGTGTCAAGAACAAGAAGACAACTCCAATAAGACGGACCAGTTTCACCACTTGTTGTTAGGTGTCCTTAGTTGAGTTGTAATCTTGTATTTTGCTTTTCATTGTATCCTACTTGCTTTCTTAGAAGCACGGTTCTAGGAAACTTCAAACCATAAACGCTGTGTGTTTATGTTGTGACTAGTGTAGTCATAAGTTGAAAGTTTTTGTAACTAGTGAGTGACAAAGTGGCTTGTAATAAGTATTACAAGTTAGTGTGTTAAAGTCTTTGTAAGAGTGTCATTACAAAGTGGCTTGTAATAATTGTGATTACAAGTTAGTGAAGTTGAAATCCTACAAGTGTAGGTCATGGTTTTTGTACCCTTGAGTTGGGATTTTTCCACGTAAAAATCCCGTGTCTCTTTTACTTGTTGTACCTGTGTATTTCTCTGAGGGAACTGCTAGAGGACCAGGTCTCTCTACAGTTTGGTGGATTCATAGAAACTATCAATTGGTATCAGAGCATGTTCTTTCTAAAATGCTAATACCTAGAAAGGATCTCTAATGGCTGCTCTACCTAATTTCATCAACATATCGACCTCCTAGATTCAATGGTCTGTACTACGGGTGGTGGAAGACTCGTATGCATGACTTCATAATGGCTGAAGATTCAGAACTGTAGGACATCATCTGTGATGGTCCACATGTTCCTATGCATAAGGTTGGAGAAGCAGGTTTATTGGTACCCAAGACCAGGAAGGAGTTTAATGATGTTGACAGGAAGGCCGTGGAAAAGAACTTTCGTGCCAAGAAAATCCTGGTATGCGGTATAGGACCTGATGAGTACAACAGGATCTCAGCATGCCAATCAGCTAAGAAGATCTGGGAAGTGTAACGACCCGGTCTGTCGTTACGTAGAACCTGCATTATAATTACTGTTATTGGCTTGTTATATGTTGGTTATACTGTTGTTGATGTGTTAGAGTTGGTAGGCTTGAAATCGGAATGGTGGTAGTGAAAGTTTAGCCATTAGTCTTTAAAAATAGCCTTAAAGTTGGAAAAGTCAACTGAGAGTTGACTTATTGGTAAACGACCTCGGAATGTGGACTTTATGGCTCGGATAGCTTCGTTAGGTGATTTGGGACTTAGGAGCGTGTTCAGAATAATTTTGTGATATCCGGTGTAGAATTATGCTTGAATTGGCAAAAGTTAGTTTTTGGTGATTTCCGGTCGGCAGCGGAAAATAGGCTATCGGGGTCGGAATGGAATCCCGACAGTTGGAACAGGTTCGTAATGTCATTTTAGATATGTCTGCAAAATTTCAGGTCAATCGGAGTTGTTTCGAATAGTTTCAACATCATTGGTGGATTTTAGAATTTCAAAGTTCTAGGCTTGAATCCGATGTGATTTTGGTGTTTTGAGGTTATATTTAATGTTTTGAGAGTGCAACCAAGTTTGAATGATCATATCTGATGTGTTGGTACGTTTGGTTGGGGTCCCGAGGGGCTCGGGATTGATTTCGAATGGTTAACGGAAGTTTTGAAGTTGGAAAGTTGCAGCTTCAGCTGCTGGTGCTGGTGTAACCGCACCTGCGAAAGTTTGACCGCAGGAGCGAGAAAAGCTCTGCAGATGCGGATTTTGGGAGGCTCAGTAGAGGATCGCAGGTGCGGGAGGAGGCTCGCACCTGCGAAGTCGCAGGTGCGGAGAAGGGGGCGCAGGTGCGGAGGCCGAGATTTTAAGGGTTCTTCGCAGGTGCGGACCTGGGACCGCAAGTGCGCTTAAGTGACCACTATTCAGAAAGTATATAAACAAGCCTTCGCGAATTTTAACCCTTTTTCCACCATTGTTGTACGGGTTCCGAGGTTTTTGAGGGATTTTGAAGAGGGAAACGTTGGTGCATCAATGAGGTAAGCCTTTTGGACTCAATAACTCTATTATAGGTGATTTAAGACCTTAATATCAGTGTAAATTCATGAAAAATCAGTAGAAAAAGGGGGAGTTAGGGCTTGAGATTATGAGACCTTTAGGGGTCGATTTGAGGGGTCAAACGGACTCTGATTTTAGCATTCTTTATATGTACGGACTCGTGTGATGATGGAGAACACTTTGGTATAAAAACTTCTGAGTTCTGAGACGCGGGCTTGGGTGCCGGGTTTTGAGCTAAAACTGATATTTTTCAATTGGAATTCATTCCTTAAGCATAATTTGATGATAAAATATAAACTTGGTAGATTTGGAGCGCTCGAAAGTTGATACGAGAGGCAAGCGTATTGCGGAATAGGTTACGAGCTAGTTTGAGGTAAGTAATGTCTTTAAATCCTGTCCTGAGGGTATGAAACCCCGGACTCTACACCCTTTCACGGGTTTTGGAATGCAAAGGTTGGAACTTTGGAATTATATTCCCTATTTAGGCAACTATTGAGTTGCGAAACTGATTTTTAAGCCTATGCTTAATATCATTGATATATATTTGATATGTTTTGGGCTGTAAGCCATATTTGGGGCCTAGTGCCGATTTGTTTACCCCTTGGGGGATGTTTTACTATTTTCCTCACTGATATGTTATGATTTTCACTCAGTCTTTTCGTGATAATTGTTTTGACACTCAAAGTATTTTGATACTATTTCTTGAAAATGAAACACTGTTTTGGGTCGAGAACCCGATATATTTATGGCTTGAAGGGCAAATTGAGAGTGTCTGACTGAGTGAGGTTGCGGGCCTAATTTGTGAGGATGTTATGATATGAGCGTGGATGCTGGCCAATATTGTGAGTGATTTATGCCATGATGTGGCTTGTTTATAGCGCTTGGGCTGTAGGAGCCTCTCCGGAGTCTGTACATACCCCTAGTGAGCGCAGGTACCAAATGAGTGATGCCTGCGGGGCTTATGCATAGTGATTGTGAGGTTGCCTGATGGGCAGAGTGACTGTGAGGTTACCTGATGGGCAGAGTGATTGTGAGGTTGCCTGATAGGCAGAGTGATTGTGAGGTTGCCTGATTGGCTAATACTGAAGAAATTGTTACGAGAAATGATTATGGCCCGACTGGCAGACTTATGATGATTTTTACCGAGTTTTCGAACTACGACTTACTTTGATTTTCAAACTGGCTTTTATTGAGAGTTTTACTGAGATATACTAAAATTATACTCGTTTCAAGGATTTCTGGAAATTGGTTTTCGAACTTATGTACTTGATGAATACTTTATGGTGACCTGGTGTTTTACTGGTTTTGTGAATTGGTGTATATGTGCTGTGTGTTTCTTACTTCTCAGACTGTGATTTATTTTCATTACTACTGAGTTGGCGTACTCATATTACTCCCTGTGCCTCTGTGCACAGATTCAGATATCGATTTGGAGCAGTAGCTGCCTTGTTCGTTAGCAGCAACTTTACGAGATTTCGAGGTAGTTGTCCAGCGTCCACAACTTCTCCATTTCCCTTCCTTATTTAGTTTTAGCATTTCATTCCTAGACTTTTTTAAGACATTAGCAGAGTTAGTTTTATTTCGTAGATGCTCGTGACCATGTTGACTCCAGTCTTGGGAGGTTTTGTTTAGAGTTGTTTAGACTATTGTTGGGGCGCTAAGACTTAAAGAATTTATTTTATGCTATGGTTGTTGTTATTATTGAATTGTTAATTATTATAATAGAACAAATGCGTAGTAACGTGATGGTTGGATAGCCTAGTTCCACGATAGGCGCCATCATGGCCTGATGGGATTTGGGGTCGTGACAGGAAGCCTTGCAGACAGCTCATGAAGGAACGACTCAAGTCAAGCAGTCCACAATCGACATGCTTACCACTGAGTATGAACTGTTCCGGATGAAGGATGATGAATCTATACAGGACATGCACACTAGATTCACCTCCATCATAAATGAGCTTCACTCACTAGGAGAAGTCATTCCTAGAAACAAGTTGGTTCGGAAGATTCTAAGTGTGGTCCCCAGCTCCTGGGAAAGCAAAGTGAACGCTATCACTGAAGCTAAAGACTTGCAAACTCTAACCATGGATGAGTTGATTTGAAATTTGAAAACATATGAGATGAAGAAGGAAAGACAATGAGAGAAGAGAACCAAAGAAGGAGAAGAACTTGGTTAAGAATGAGTCAAGTGAAGATGATAATGACATGGCTTATCTCACTAAGAGATTCCAGAAGATGGTTCGAAGGAATGGTGGGATACCAAGAAGAGGAAGCTCGAACAAGCCTAGAAACTATGACTTGTGTCACAAATGTGGAAAGTCGAGGTATTTCATCAAAGACCGTCCACTACTGAAGCAGGAGCCTTACGAGCACAATGCTGACAAAACTGCCAAGAGGAACCAGGTCCCCGACAAACGATTCAGCCAGAAGAGTGCGGCTGATAATGTGGTGAAGCAAGCCCTTGCTTCCTAGGGAGATTCATCTAGTGAATCAGAGAAGGAACCAGAAGCAGACAACAGTTCTATGATGGAAGTAGAGAACGAGGCCAAGGTGTATGATTCACTATTCGCGCTAATGGCTCAGTCTGATGATGATGAAGAAGATGAAAATGTTGAGGTAAACTTCAGGGATGTTCAGAGAAATCTGAAATCCTACTCTTCAAGAAAGCTAATATCTTTGGCAAACATTCTTATTGATGCTTACTACAGTCTAATTGATGACAAAGATGCTTTAATCATAGAGCTAGGAGAAACGGAACAGTCCAGGGATGATTTAGTTTTGTGTGTGGTAGATTTGAAAGAAACCATAAGTGAGCTTGAGAAAGAAAAAGAATCCTTAACCTGTAGACTAAACAGTGTAGAAGATGAGAGAGATGATTTGATGGTGGTAGTCGTGGATCTAAAAGATACCATAAGTAACTTTGAGAAGGATACGGAAACATTAGCTAAAGAAACAAATAGTGCATAGGATGATAGAGATCTAACTGTAGTGATAGTAGACCTAAAAGAGACAGTGGAGAACCTGAATACTGAGAAGAATACTCTAGCTGAGAAAATCAATATTGTTGAACAAGAAAACGATGATTTTTTTAGTGGTAATCACTGACTTAGAAGAGACTATTGAGGGACTCAAATTAGAACCTGGTACCTCAGGTATGGATAAGGGAAAAGAGATAGCTAGTGAGAAACACATTAAGCTTGAAAAGGAACTGAATGATGTAAAAACAAGTCTGTGCTGTGAGCTTGAGAAAAACAGGCAACTACAAGCTAAAATTAGCTAAATTAAAATTTGATATTGAAAAATCACTGAATTGGACATGGTCCACAGATGCTGTCACTTCCATGTACTTAAATACCAGTGGAAACATGCAGGGAATTGGGTTCCAAAAGGAGAAAATTCCTTACAACCCCCACAACAAGTATGTCATTGTCCCAGACAATTGGCTCTGTACCCATTGTGGGAACAACATGCACTTCAAGGAAAGTTTCCCAGCCAGGGATCAGTCAGTTCAGAAAAACAAAATGTTTGCTGGCAAGAGGAATACCAAGCAGGGACCTGGTCCCAGCAAGAAACATCGATTTCTGTCTGCATGGACTAGAAGAGCACTCATTCACCCGTTTCCTAACTACAAAAGACCCAAACTTGTTTGGGTTCCTAAGTCTAACCCTTGATTTACTTGTGCAGGGATCAGCGAGAGGAACTCTACTACAATGGATCATGGACAGCGGATGCTCAAAGCATATGCCTGGAAACACCATGGATTTCCTCTCACTGAAAGCCCTGCAAGGAGGAGATGTATCCTTTGGCAATGGAAAGAAGGGATACATTCTCGGTGTTGGAAGGGTTGGAAGATCTCTGGAGCACTCAATTGAAAATGTGTACTATGTTGATGGTTTGAAATATAACCTATTGAGTGTTTCTCAAATATGTGATAAAGGAAACAAAGTGGAATTCTTGTCCAAAGTATGCACTGTTACCAGTTTGGTAACTGGTGAAGTGGTGTTGATAGCCAAGAGAAACAAGAACATCTATGTTGATGATTTCGAATCACTGGAAGCCGGTGAGGTGAACTGCTTAAAGGCAGTTGATGATGATGTAGAACTATGGCATAGAAGACTAGGTCATGCAAGCTTCTCCCTTCTAAATAAGCTGATATAGAAGGACCTGGTTTGTGGTCTGCCCAACTCCAAGTTCAAGGAGCACAGAGTCTGTGATGCATGTGCCAAAGAAAAATATGTGAAATCATCCTTTAAGCAAAAGAAGGATGTTAGCACGTCAAGACCTCTTGAAATCCTTCACATGGATATGTGTGGCCCTATGAGAATTCCAAGCCGAGGTGGAAAGAAGTACATCTTCGTGATTGTGGATGACTACTCAAGATTCACTTGGACACTGTTTCTTAGAACAAAAGATGAAACGTTTGAAGTGTTTGTGGCATTTGTCAAGAAAATCCAAGTGAAGATGGAGTTGAAGGTAGCTTGCATCAGATCCGACCATGGAACTGAATTTCATAATGCAAAATTTGATGAGTTTTGCATTGAAAATGGAATCACTCACAACTTCTCAGCTCCTAGGACTCCTCAGCAAAATGGAGTGGTGGAAAGGAAAAATAGAACCCTGGAAGACATGGCACGAACAATGCTCATTGATAGTGGAATTGCAAAGAACTTCTGGGCTGAAGCAATCAACACGGTGTGCTACTTGGTGAACATGTGCATGATCAGGTCCTTCCTAAACAAAACCCCCTATGAACTTCTCAATAGAATAAAGCCAAAGATAACTCATCTGAGAGCCTTTGGATGCAAATCCTATGTTCTGAATAATAGGAAGGATCAACTTGGAAAATTCGATGCCAAAAGTGATGAAGGAATCTTCTTGGGGTACTCTTATCAAAGAAAAGCATACAAAGTGTACAACAAGAGAACCCAATGCGTAGAATAAAGTGTCCATGTGCTATTCAATGAGACACCTTCCTCTAACAAGGAAGGAAGTGGTGATGATCAAGACAATGAATGGCTCTTGGTTCCTGGAGAGATATCTGATGTCTCAAATGGAAAAGCCGACATGATGAGCCAGATAAAAGATATTAGTGATGGCAATGCAACCCTTTCTTCAATTTCTCAGGAGGAACCTGGTACTACAATTTCTCCTATTGAAGCTGAAGAAAGAGTTAGAGATGTTGTGGAAGGTACACCACAAGTAGCGGAACAAGGAGTGCAAGGAAACTCTTCTGATCTACCTAGTTCTTCCACAATTCAAATGCAGGTCCCAAATTGGAAACACAAAATCTCTCATCCCCTTGATAACATAATCACTTCCCTTGATTCTAGATTCCAAGATCGATCCAAAACCAGAAATTTCCTAGCTTTTCAGCCTTCCTATCTCAAATAGAACCAAAACATATCAAGGAAGCTCTAAAGGATGCAGACTGGATCATTGCTTTGCAGGAGGAGCTACATCATTTTGAAAGAAACAAAGTCTGTGTGATGACCCAAAGGGTTATCCCGTGTAATTTTAACTAAATTTGTGTTCCGAGGCCCTGAAAGCCTCCATTTATTTCACCTCGATGTGCGTGCGCAGCCCAGGCGCGTAGCCGGGAAGCCTTTATGTGGAAAATTGATAAAATATGGAATTTATGATAATTATTTGAATAAAGTTGACTTTGGTCAACATTTTTGGTAAACGGAGCCGGACCCATGATTCGACAGTCCCTGGGGGTCCGTAGGAAAATATGAGACTTGGGCGTATGCCCGGAATTGAATTCCGAGAAATGATTTTTTAAAGAAAATTGTCTTCTAAAAAATATAAAGGTTTTTGAAAAATGAGATTTGTTGTGAAACCTGTGTTACTGGGCCCGTATTATGGTTTCGGAGCCCAGAACAGGTTCAATATGTTTATTATGTACTACTTGTGAAATTTGGTAAGAAACAGACTTAGTTTGAGGTGATTCAGACTAAAAATGGAGAATTTGGAAGTTATGAAGTTTTGAGAATTTTCT
>ML273822.1:62602-117459 GCA_005239495.1 Nicotiana undulata | reverse complement strand
CAGCACACGAGTCGCAGGCATGATGCGCGATCGTAGGGAGCTTATTACCATCGAGTCAGCACATGAGTCGCAGGTATGATTCGCGATCGTGGGGATCTTATGACCTACCTTATGACTCTGGCCGGTTGTCTTGTCTGTGTTGGTATATGTACACTTGAGTCTGGATCACATATGACAGTATTGGCAAGGTATTGTTGAATAAGAGGAATCGGTACTTGGTGTTCTTACTTGTGTTACATTATGTGTTCATATACTTGTTGTTTACTGTTTCGCATGCCTATTGCTTTAACCTTATCTTGTTCTATATTATGTTGTTGGACCTTAGTGAGTATCTAGTCGACCTCTCGTCACTACTTCTTCGAGTTTAGACGGGATACTCACTAGGTACATATTTATATATATGTACTCATGCTGCACTTTCTTTCCTTTTTTGTACTTGACTGTACAGGTCCGGAGGCTGGTCCATCTGATTTTCAGGCCGGTGCTAGATATTGATAGCGTGGTCATACTTCACGGTGAGCCGCTTTTCTAGCGACTTTCTAGCAGCACCCTGGAGTTTCTTTTGTTATACTCTCTGTCTAATTCATTCAGACTGAGACCCTGTATATATTGTAGTCATTGTATATTCAGTAGTTTCCCGTGACACTCGTGACACTAGTTCCTGGCACACACGCAGTATATATTTTGGGTTTTGGGTTGTATATCTATGTATATGTTTTATTTTGGCCTTGTATTTACTATGATTTTACCTTCACTCAAGGCTAGTATCATGTTAGTTGTGTTAAACTGGAAATTATTGATTTGTTTGATCGAATGGGAAGGATATCACTTAGTGAAGGTTATATCGGCTTGCCTAACCCCGTTTTTGGGCGCCATCGCGGCTTGAATTAGGATTTGGGTCATGACAGTTTAAGCACCCCTAGCCTGATTATGGATAAAACAGACTCATCCACGTTCAGTAACTACTTCCTAAAATCTGGACATTTAGAACAGTACGACTTGAACAACTTTCTGTAGTAATTGGTATGCCTAGGCAAGCCTTAGGTGCTAAACCTGTTAAAAAAACTGAAAGTATACTTCTTTATACCTGATGCTTGACTATTAACACGTTAAAAACCAGTAAGTAAGAAACTGATAAAATTCCTTCTCTGAATTCAGTAATAAAAATACCTCACTGTTGCATTCTCACCTAAATATCATGCCTTAGGATTCTGAAGTTAATAAGGCCTTTACCTGTGTTTGAGTCGTGCTAATTATGTGCATAATTTGTGGAGGAATACTTGGGCCTTGTATTTGTTCTTATTTGTTTTCCCCTTATCTGCAGTCCTAATTGTCGTTGTTTGTCGCTTAGAATCTTGTCCTTTAAACCTAGGGGTCAGCCTAGTACCTCCTTTAGGATATTAGTCCTAGCCTCCTCCGGGACTGATAGGATGGGACGGGTAATAGCACGCAATAGAGCTTGTGACCAAACACGCGCTTTAATGACCTTATGGGCGGGAAAGGGTAGAATATGGATATGATGACCGGTACGCTAATACCACGTGTAGCCCCTCTTTGAGGAGTGTCTATCGGGTATTGCATTGATGTGCTCCATATTATGTTAAACCTAAGATATCCCTCCTTTAAATGTTATATTAGTTCTTTTCCTTTCCAAAATTCAATAACTTGAACACTTGTTTGAAATCCCCTCTTACTTGAGTCCCTTTACTTGTTATTTGTTAATTGTACGAATTCACGAAAATTATTTGGCCGGGAACCACATTTGTGGATCTTGGGGTGTGCCTAATACCTTCCCCTCGGGATAATTTCAAGCCCTTACCCGATCTCTGGTGATGCAAACTAGTTTCATGAGTTAATTACTCTAGGTGCCCTAACGCACCTTAAAATCGTTAGGTGGCAACTCTTCTCTTTTAATAACCCCCTTACTTTAAAGGAGTTTTCAGAATGTCATAAACTCTTTTAATAACCTCCTTACTGAAAATCTGCTCGGAAATGACTCATCTTTGCAACCCACGGTACGACCTGCTTCCTGCCTGCTTGTCTCATGACCCTAATGGGGACATAAGGGTATATACACCTTAACCCGATCAACACCAAGTGAGGAGCGTCCCTAGACCTAATGATGAATTCGTCAGTAGGGAACCACTCAAACATCCACTAGACCTGATCCTTAATCAATTTGTCGAAGAACTCCACCATTCTTTAGCACTTTTCGATAAAGCAAACCTGTCCGGAATATAAGTCATCCGCTTAGGGTGATGGAAGGAAATATGAACATTCCACGCCCTTCATGGAAACTCCTGACGATATTGGCCCTTTTGGAGATGCTCAAATAACCACAATTGCAGCAACAAATTGCAACACTCGAAATGCTTGAACCCTTTTTCGCAGCGGTCCAAATCCTGATAAATGTCAGCGATAATCATAGGGACTATGGTGTATGTTTTTCCCTCGATTACTTCCATTAAGGTCTTAGTGACCATAGCCAGTTTAGTGTGAATTCTTTCCCATTTCATTGGGGATACTATCATGCCCAAGAAGCAAACAATGAACATGAAAACTCTGCAGTGAATGTGAACCAAGGAAGTGATAGAGAAATCATCATGGAATATACGGTAGGACTTGTTGTGACCGTATCTTTCATACAAGTAGTCAAATGGTATATAAGACCTCTTCAAGCACTCTAGATCAGCGTTCTTCTTTAGACCCATCATCTTTAGGAATCCCTTACCAATGCGATTTTCCGGCACCAATAGACCAGGGATGTCCCAAGGTAGCCCGGCAAATCCCCCTATTTCTTCTAGGAGCGGGGTCATTTCTATGTTCCCAAAGCAGAACACAGACCTTTCACTATCCAAAAACAAGGTTGCAGCTTCAATCAACATGTTGTTTGGTTGTATGTCAAATAAGGATGGCAAGTTTCCTAGGAATTTTCTCACATGTTTCTTGTCACTTGAGGAAAGATCTTCCCACCATTCCAGTAGCAGTGGTGGTATGTTGCGGACCATGACAAATATGGGGACTTCGTGCCTCGTTTTCTGCAAAACAAAGAAGGTTAGGCCATTTTCCCCCACTTGATTCGACTATTTATACATCCATGATTAGCATATTGGCATTTAGTTCTCCAAAATTAAGGCACAAACGTGGTTGAGTCCGTTGAGATTATGGGAACCCCGGTGGACTTTTGGATAAGGCTTGTCTTAAAGGGTTATTATGCGGACAACATATTAACCAGGCTAGGTTTGACCATGATGCATGCACATTTATGATTAGAGTAAGGTTGCTATGGGGGTCTAGACCGGTACCTTCAAGTGGATAACTTGAGGGGGAAAGGCACGGAACCGTCGATTGCACCGCTGATCGACTAGTTTACCGCAAATAAGCCTTTCTGAATTTAAAGGGTGATATACAGGAAGGGCACAAACACTCATCAAGTGCTGCTGTAGGATTGATTATGCACGAATGGAATATGATGTTGAGCATGATTTATGCAACAGTAAATAGCATGTTGTCACATATTTGCACGTTAGAAAAGCAATAAATGCAGTATTTAACAATTGAAAGATAGTAAAAAGGAAAACAAGGAGACAAGTCTGTTTCGTAATAGAGAAGTAAATACTTGAAAATAAACAATTAAGTTCGCATAAAGGGAAAAGGAAATGGTGCACATGTATCAACAGAATAAAGCATGATTAGACTAATTCACAAAGCAAATTTGTTATGGTAAAAGCCTAAAATCCCCGGCAGAGTCGCCATGTTGTCGCGCCCCCTTTTTCCTCGCGGAGTCTAGGTTTTGACATTCTTTGGGACAACTCGTTTCCTTTTTGGGAAAGGATATGGAAATTGAAGAGCTTCCACCAAACGGATTTAAGGTGTGTTAGGGCACCTAATGCAAATAACTCATGAAACCGGTTTACATTACCAGAGATTGGGTAAGGGCTCGAATTACCTTGAGGGGAAGGTGTTAGGCACCCCTCGAGGTCCACAACGGTGGGTCCCCGCCAAACTCATTTTGTGAAGTAGTCATTGAGTAAATAAAGCAATTTAAACACATAGAGATTATTGAAACAGGAATAAAGGAGGTCCTAGGTTTATTAGCCTATATGATCACTTTTGTGCAATACCTGGTAAACGTTCCTCAAATAGAGGTGTTACGCATGACATTGGCGCACAGGTCATCATATCCTTTACTACCCAATTACCCTCCCCTTTATGGTTATGTAAGCGATTCTAATTAACGTACTCTATGTGTGCATTACTCGTCCCTTACCTATGGTCTAGGAGGTGTTTAGGACTTCTAATTAGGGTGGTTCTAGACTCACCTACAGTACTTAAAAGGAGAAAATCTAGGCGACAAACAAAACAAATAGGACTGTCATATAACAGAACAATTAAAGGCTCACGTTTACCTCCACAAATAAGCAGACAATAGCACGTCTCAAACAACAGTTTTTCAGACACTTTAAGAGTCCTATAGCAGGATATTTAGGCGAGCACAAAGCAGAATATATGCAATATTTTATTAAAGCGAGGCAGTGGATCCTAATTAGTTTGCCTACTAATTTTAGGGCTTGCTGAATCTAGGAAATTCACAAATAGTTTAAACAAAGCGCAGTTTTACAATTTCAAGATTTTAGTTGTCCTACAGGCTTGCCTAGGCGTGGATCAGAGATGTCCTATAAACATGATATCTAATCGTTAATCGGAGCCCTAATAAACCAATAAACGATTTTAAGCAGGCATTTTTGGTTCATTATGCCTTATATGCATATTGTCTAGGTGCTGAAAAATAATCACAAACGTTACAGAACTGGTTTTATATATTTATCTCTATAATCATGATATCTAGGTGTTGGGACTGCTTTTATACTTATTTCTTATAGGCATGGTTGCTACTGCAGAAACTGATTTTTTATACGATTTGACTGTAGGCATGATATCTAGGCGAGTACAATAAAGGTCCTAGAACATGATCTCTAATGCACATAGGAGAGTTTATGAACATGATTATGAAGGCAGAATTGGTAAACAACCTAGAAACAGGATCACTAACGCAGATGTGAGTATGCAGAACTTTAGAAAAACTGAAGTTTTGAACAAATAGTGAGACGATTCCTCAAACATGATTTCTAATGCACATAAAAATCATATAGGCATGGTTTCTAATGCAGGTAGATAATCATAATAGTCTTACAAGCATGATTTCTACCCGATTTCCCACAACATATATATAAAAGTCCCTCCCATTTTACTAATAACCATAATATCTGTTTTACAAGAATTATTTACTATAGACCATACGTGAATAAATTACAAAATAAATATTGATAAACTATAGGGAGCCTGGATAGGCCCAAAAGTAAGCCTGGAAGACCAGGCTTTCCACCAAGTCTGAAGTGCCAACATCTCATAGGATCCAAGGGGGTATCCTGGTGCATCAAAGTTCGCAAGGGCCTTAGGGACCCCGGGAAATGCTCACACAAGGACTCTTTAAAGAAAAATAGTTTTTGTCAGTGTGGAAGAGCCAGCCCCAGTGTGTCAGAGTTCGGAGGAGTCTCATGGACTTCTAGGCAGTACTCACACTGGAGGGGCAGGATCGTAGATATTTTAAGAGTAAGAGTGGAATATAGTGCTTAAAAGAGTAGAAATAGTTTTAAAAAACAGTTCAGAAGTGAAAACATTTCAGAAGTGAAAATATTTTAGAAATGAAACAGAGTCATTGGAGCATTCTGAAAACAAAGATTTCAGCAGGCACACAGCAAACAGAACATAGTCACAACGTCTCAAAGCAAAGACTCATATTGCCCAGACTTAGCCTTGTTTATTAGTTATCACTAGATGGGCTTATGGCATGCTGAGAACAAACAATTACACAGAGAAGGGAGCAGGGGTTCGGAACATAGGAATCATTAGTAAAGAACACATAAGTTAAACCAGTAAAGAAAGCATGTTAGTTAGCCAGACTCAGTAGGGCCTATTGATGCTATTTAAAAGCAATAGACAACAAGCACATAAGTTTGAAGAGCCAGATTACATAGCAGAAGTGATCATGTTGACTTAAGTAGTAGACAGGAAGAACATAGAACTTAAATTGAGGAGTGGTCATGTTAAACAGTTCATAGAGAGGACAAGGATTTAATTGCATAGGAGTAGTGATACTAATGGAGGTAAATGGACAGGAAAGATAAGAGTCTTAGACACAAAAGTAAACATGCTGGTTTAAACCAATAAACAGGAAAGATTAAAATTTAAACACAGAAATAAACATGTTGGTTTAAAGCAATAAGCAGGAAAGATTGAATAAATAGAAGTAAACATGTTGATTAAAGAAATAAACAGGAAAGATTGAAACTTAAACAGAAGTAAACATGCTGATTAAAGCAATAAACAAGAAAGCCACAAAGTTAAATACAGAAGTAGTTAGATTAATACAGAAGAGACATGGATTTAACAGAAGTAGAGAAACAAATAAGAGAGCACAGAGACTTAAGTTTCATAGTACAATGAATGACATTAGGATTAGAGACATACCAGTTGAATATGGTAAACAGAAGATGAAAGGTATGCAGAACTCAGTGGTCTAGCCTTGGCTTTCAGCCGGCTAGACAGTGCAATGAACACAAGACTTTGTTTGTGTCTGAAGAATCAGAATGAGAGTATATATATAGCACTTAGTAAGGTAAACAAATAAGGCAAGAATAATTTAGAATTCATAAACAGGGTAACCCAAATAAATCAACCAGTTAATTGGGGGATTTACCCAATCAATTCACACGGAAAATCTGGGAGAAATCTCCTGGAATAGGGGAATCAATTAACGGTACAAAACTAGGGTTCAAATAAGGCAATAAATCAATCATATACCATATAAGAGTCAATCAAGCCCCTTAAGTCAGACTGATAATTCAAAAAAGACAAGTATTACTAATTAAAGTCACAAATAAGGAAATGGGTAAAACCCACAGAAAATACTGAATTTAACAGGAAAAAATCATTCGAAACCTAAATAGAATCAATCAATATAACTGGTTAACAGAAATAAACACAATAATGAAAAAAAATTGAAGAAATCAGTGTCACAAACAGAAATATCTAAGGTTTAAGCATATACACGAAATTAATCAAACTAGTAAAGAAATAATCAGATTCAACACTTGAAAGTTAGAAAAAAATTTTTGAAGAAACTTAGGATGAACCCAAATTTCAGAGAAAGTAATGGAATCAAAATAGTGTTAACTAGATTTTTAGGGAAAATTCCAAATAACACTCGAAACGTTTCAGATCTACAAAGATATGAACAGACCCAAGTAGTTGTGAGATTAGGGCTTTTTGAAAACAACATAGATGAAAGAAACTTGGTCCAAAACCATAGACTCGAACATAAAATAGGCAAGAAACAGTACTCACAAACGAGAACGGCCATAGACAGGCCTATGAGAAAGGTCTCGAGCAAAACCAGGTCGAATCTCTTCGAGATTCTCTTAGAAATCCATGTAATCAAACAACCAGAAGGTGTAGAAGGCAGGCAAGGGCCAGAAAATACACGGGAACCCTATAGACAGGGAGTTTCGTCGGTGACGGCGATTAGGTTTTAGGGAGTGATTGAGAGAGAATGGAGGGGGTAAGGGAGACGATGACGGAGGAAGAAAAGGGGATGGGGGGTTAGGGTTAGTCTTAGGAAAAAAAGGAAAGAAATAACGTGGACCGTTGATCTTAGAGATAAACGGTCACGATTAGGCGAGGTATTGGGTCGGGTAGGCACAGAATTGGGCTTGGGGGGTTTGGGCTGGTATTTGTAATGTTTGGGTTGGTGTAATGGGTTAGGTCTGAAAATTAAAAGGGATTAAAAGGGCTATTTGTTTAATACTCAATTAATTAGTAAAATAATTTGTAAAAATAATTAGCAAATTATAAAAAATGATTTAAAATAATTACTCAACCAAGTTTCAAGAATTAAATTCAGTCACATGATAACAAGACAAGTTATACAATATATTCATAGTGATAACAAAAGACCCATATTAGACTAAGTGCAAACACTAGTGTCATAGAAAGGAATCACATTAATTAGCAATAGATCAGGACATGTTAAAACTGATTAAGGCAGTTATTAGAGGTGTCAAAATATGGTGAAAAAAAGATCAAACAGGTCACATTATAGCAGGTTCAACAAACAGACTTATAATTCTGTTAATGCATACATCTATACATGGTTAACTAGTCCACAGAAAAAGGTATGAGAGCATGCTTACAAATAGATTCATAACAAACTTAACTTCAAGAGATAGTCATTAATGACATACAGTTTAAACAGAATCTATCTAATATACTCAAAATATGTTTAAGCATGTCTCAAACTACAATGTAATAACATTTAGGATAGCATAGGTTAGTTGAAGTAACACATTAACAGAAATCAGAATGAAACGACAAAGGGTCTAATAACTCACCAGTTAAGATAAAACAGGAAAGAAAAGGATCTAATAGTGTGCCAAACAGAAGCAAGAACTTGAAAATTTATGGCCTTGGCTTTCAGTCGGCCAGGAATCAGAACACAGAACCATATTATTCAAGAGTGTAAGCACACAGCTTTTGTTTATAGTAGTTAAAGATTTTTTCGAACTTAGAACTTAAAAACCTTTTACAAAGGGTAGTGGGGAGGGGTTTAAATAGTGCACAAATTAGAACATAAACATGTAAAATAGCTAATTTAAACACCAAAAGGGCAAGTATTTAAATCACTAAAGTTGAAACCCTAAATTTTAGGTAAACATACACAAAATCGGCAAAAAATAAGGCAAAGAACCACATAATGCGTACAATGAACATAGATAGGAAATTGTTCAAAAGAAGCACAGAATCGAACTAGATTTGGTTCGATTAAAAGACCTGAAACCCTAACTTAGGGTAATAAAAGAAATCAACAGAAATAGGCAGATTTACGCATAATGGAGTGAATATAGGCAAAAAAATACTCAAAATCAAAAGTTGAACCAGTTTAGGTTCGAATCAAAAGAGAATCTGAAACCCTAACCTTAGGGTTAAGTACGAATCGGCGAGATACGAGCAAATCGGGCTTACACGGTACAAAATAACGTGTTTTGACTCAAGGTCGTCCAGATTCAAGAGGTGAGAATTGATTAGGACAGAATCAAAGTGGGGTACTTGCCATGTTTAGGCAAGTACTTAAGTTATTCTGCAAAGAATCACCAAATAAAGGGGGGGAAATCGAAATGGTAAGTGAATGGGGAAAGAATCCCAATAGGAACGGGATTTGGGGGGGATTTTAGTGAGGCGACGGCTTAGGGTTCATGAGAGGAGGAGAATAGAGGCGGCGGGTTTGGGAAATGAGGTTTAGGGTTTGGGGGCAGCGACATAAGGAAATGGAGGGGTTGTTTATGAGTCGCTGATCATTTGTGATCAACGGCTGGGATTTATGCATGGGTTGGGTCGGGTTTATTAAGTGGGTAAAGGTATTGGGCTAGGGGTTTGAAAACAAGATGGTAAGTGGGTCGGGTTTATTAAGTGGCCTAGGTAATTGAGTTGGTTTGGGTAGTTTTAGGTCCGAAATTAATTGAAAATTGGGGACCGGATTTTAAATACCCAAATTTAACCAATAAATAATTTATAAAGATAATAAATAAATAAAAAACAAAAATATCATTTGTCTATAAAAATGATCAAAAACAATTATTTAACACTATTAAAATATAAAAGGTTATTTTTTGCATAAATGAAGTAATTATAAGCACATATTGGCTATTATTGCAAAATGTGCAATTTAGCCTTAAAATGTGAATGTAATTATAGAAAATGCACTAAAATATTTAAAACAAGATCAAGTGGGGTAACTTGAACAAGGACAAAGCTCAAGAGTTAGGGGAGAAGTTGGTGGCTATGAGGGCTTGGATGAGTATGGGGGACGCGTCTAGTATGTGGTTCATGACTGTGGATTGCATTAGAGTAGTTGGTAGAGAGGTCTTAGGGGTCACGAAGGGTTCTCCAGGGGTTGATAAAGGGGATTGGTGGTGGAATGGAGAGGTTCAAGGTAAAGTAGAAGCTAAGAAAGCTACTTATTTGAAGCTAGTAGAGAGTACAAACGAGGAGGAAAACAAGACGTATCGGGAGCGTTACATAAAGGCAAAGAAAGAGGCAAAGTTAGCAGTTACGACGACTAAGAATGCAACATTTACTCATTTGTACGAGGAGCTTGAGGGAAAAGGTGGGGACAAGAGGTTGTTTCGGTTGGCCAAGGTGAGGGAGAGGAAAGCCCGTGACTTAGACCAAGTCAAGTGCATCAAGGACGAGGATGGTAAAGTGTTGATTGACGAGGCACTCATTATGATAAGATGGTAGACATACTTCCATAAACTGTTGAATGAGGAGCGGGATAGATGCATTGTGCTGGGTGAGTTGGAGCACTCCGAGAGTCGGCGGGATTTTGGGTACTGTAGGTGGATTACGGTAGAGGAGGTGGAAGGAGAAATGCGTAGGATGTGTAGGGGCAGAGCAACGGGGCCACACGAAATCCCGGTGGAATTCTGGAAGAGCGTGGGGCGAGCAGGTTTGGAGTGACTTACTAGGTTGTTTAATATTATTTTTAAGGCAAAGAAGATGTCCGAAGAATGGAGGTGGAATACGATGGCTCCGATTTACAAGACAAGGGTGATATACAAAATTGCAACAATAATAGAGGTATCAAGTTATTGATTCACACTATGAAGGTTTGGGAGAGAGTGGTGGAGGCGAGGGTGAGGAAGTGCGTGTCTATTTTCGAGAATCAGCTTGGATTCATGTCGGGGCCTTCGACTACAGAAGCGATACATCTGGTAAGAAGATTAGTGGAGTTGTACAAGGAAAGGAAGAAGGATTTACACATGGTGTTTATTGACCTTGAGAAGGCATACGATAATGTTCTGAGGGAGGTATTGTGGAGGTGTTTAGAGGTTAGCGGAGTTTCGGTAGCGTACATTAGGGTGATTAAGGATATGTATGATGATGCTAAGACTGGGGTAAGGACTGTAGGTGGTGACTCGGACCTTTTTCCTGTGGTGATGGGATTGCACCAGGGATCGGCTCTTAGCCCATTTTTGTTTGTCGTGGAGATGGATGTACTGTCGTGTCACATCCAAGGGGAGGTGCCTTGGTGCATGTTATTTGTCGATGATATAGTGTTGATTGACGAGACGCGTAGTGGAGTTGACGCGAGGTTGGAGGTTTGGAGACAGACCTTGGAGTCTAAAGGTTTAAAACTGAGTAGAACCAAGACAGAATACTTGGAGTGCAAATTCAGTGAGACCCATGATGCATACGTAGAGGTTAAGCTTGATGCTCAAGTTATCCCCAAGAGAGTGAGTTTTAAGTATCTCGGGTCTATTATCCAGGGTAACGGGAGATTGACGAAGATGTCACACATCGCATCGGAGCGGGGTGGATGAAGTGGAGGATCGCTTCCGGTATTCTATGTGATAAGAAGGTGTCGTTAGGACTTAAGGGTAAGTTTTATCGAGTGGTAGTTTGACCCGCTATGTTGTATGGGGCTGAGTGTTGGCCAGTTAAGAACTCTCACGTGCAGAAGAGAGTAGAAGAGATGAGGATGTTGAGATGGATGTGTGGGTGTACCAGGCGAGATAGAATTAAGAATGAAGCTATCCGGGACAGAGTGGAAGTAGCCTCCGTGGAGGACAAGATGCGGGAGTCGCGGCTGAGATGGTTCGGACATGTTAGGAGAAGAAGCATTGATGCCCCTATCAGGAGGTGTGAGAGGTTGGCCATGGAGAGTTTGAGAAGGGGTCGGGGTAGGCCTAATAAGTACTGGGGAGAAGTGATTAGGCAGTACATGGCGCTGCTTCAGCTCACTGAGGACATGACACTTAATAGGACGGTGTGGAGGTCGAGGATTAAGGTAGAGGGTTATTAGGTAGTTTATAGTGATCAATGATAGGCTTAGTAGCATGAATTTCCCTTCATATTCTTTTTTTTATATTATGGTATGTGGTTTTGTTCATCTCAAGTATTGTATTCTATGTTTCTATTATTGGATATTATTTATCTTTTTACTTCCATCCTTTATTTTCAATGCTTCTTTCTTATTCTTCTTACCCTTCCTGAGCCGAGGGTCTATTGGAAACAGCCTTTCTACCTGCATTAGGTAGGGGTAAGGTCTGCATACAGACTACCCTTCTCAGACCCCACATGATGGGATCAAACTGGGTTTGTTGTTGTTGTTGTTGTTGTTGCACTAAAATATTTAAAACCTTATATGGGTATAAATGATAAGTTTTAGATGATTACATCATCACAAAAAATAATTTGGAGGATAATTATTGGATATTTATATAATAAAATGCAGAAATAAATTGATTTAAAGCCTTATAAAAATTATGGAAAATTCTGAAAAATGATTGTAAATCAAATGATGATGCACATGCACTATTTTGAAGGTATATATATGAGAGAAAAATTGGGTATCAACGCATACCTATCTTTGAGAGGCTACAGTGCATCTAGGATAAACCTCCCATCTTTCTTTCCTTGTCATGTGACATTGATTCAGCTTGAAACGTATCTCTTTGAATTCCTTCCACTCATTCGTGTGTTATGTTGAGCGCCTGATATCAGTTGTGCATTAACTACTTGTGATTCCATGGATAAGGTGTGAGATGTGTTTTTTGTGTTTTGGTGATAGGCCAGTCTGGAGGACTGGAGGCCGATTTTTGACCGCAACTTTGGCTTAGTGCTTTCAATTGTGTGAGTATGTGTTTTTGGAGTTATATTTCTGGTAGTGCCCCTAGGAGTGGGACTAGTGGCTCAGTGAGTTGTTGGATAGATATATGATGAGTATTATGTGATTGCAGAATGTTCTTAGATGGTTGGGATGTGACGAGAAGAATTTTCCTTAGGATAGGAAAGGAATATGGATGCTTGATTTCTTCCTTGATGTGTGTACGATCGCGAGTTATGAGCGTGTTGAGGGATCTTTCATGTTGTTCATTTGTGGGATGGTAGATTCTTATGTCTTGTTGGCGATCTTAGACTCGAGAAGATTTAACAATTGCATAGTGGTGGTGACCTTGGTAGGGCGTAGTGAGATGCCAATTTGAGGCTAAGCAGGTGGTTATCACATGTAGGGTAGTCTACAGATATGTGATTCTTATGATGTGTTTTGGAGAGTTTCTTTCTACCAGTGGGTTATATGTGTTGCAATTTGAGTTTTGATCGCTTGAGGAAGTTGACTTAACTGTCACGAGGATGAATGTGAGCTTAACAGATGATTTGTGGTATTTTATGATTTGTGTTACATGAGCTTATGAAGGATTTAGCTGAATTACAGTGATTATAATAGTACTAGAGTAAGGATATTGTGGGTTATCAGATGTATTGTTCTGTGGCTTTGAGCCAAGTGGGAGAGTCTACTATCGACGATCTGATTGCATGGTTATATGTTGTATTCGTTTCGGTGTGAGGCATATTTAAGGATCAGTTATGACTTGAAGAGGTTGGTTTTGAGGATGACTCAAGTACGGAAATTTTTGTATACATGATGTATTACACTTTATAGGAATACTGGAAATCTTGGAATGATATAAGTTTGTTATTTGTGGTGGAGGCAGTGTGTATGGAGTACGGATTTACTCGTTTGCTTAGAGGCCTGGGTTAATACTTGAGGTATTTGTGTGCTAATGGAGCACATGTCATTCGTCTCATTTTGGTGGTGCATTTGAGATTTGAATAGGGTGGATGAATCCCCAGAAGGTTCTACTAGGTTCAAGATTCATATGTGGTATTTGAGGAATTTATGAATTTGTAAAAGGCTAAGATCTGAGATTTGCATTCAAATGTGTCGAGACTTGCGGTATATTTGTATCATTAGAGGTTCTACATTTTAGTATCACAGAGGTTAAGGAAACATCTTCAGATTCACAGAAGGTCTCTTCAGAATGGGTATCTCGATTGTGGTACTTTTAGGGTGCTTAAGAGGAAATATACCGGCACACGGGCTTTAGGGCGATGTGGTTTCATGCTAGGATCTCTTGTAGTGTGTGTTGGGTTAACGGTCGTCGTGTACTCGCAAGGAGAAGTGTTAAATTGAATGCAATTAGAAGAAACACAGAGAAAATATGATAGCTTGGTAGTGGATTAGATCAATATGGTAATGGTTTGATTGGTTCTTTTGGTTCTTCTAATGTAGTGAGGTTTTACCGGTGTGTTGTGGAAATACTCTAGGGATTGATGACCTCCATGACTTGGTTGTCTTATAGGGATTTAGTTCTAATGGCTTGGTATTTAATGGGTTTCGAAGAGTTCTCAATGATTTCTACCACGGCTTGGGACAGATGTCTTCGACATGTATGAGGGGTATGTTGTGTTTTGTGATTTTCTCTTGGATGGGAGTCAAGTAGAAGGTTTTTGGCTGATGGAATGTGTATTTTGTTTGTGATTTGGGGTTGATAATGGACTTTTCGTGTCTTCTTATGATGGCATGATGGATGCGGTGTGACGTGTGGGATTGAGATTTACATGTGCAAGTTTGTGGTTCAATAATGAAGGGAAGGCCACGAGTTCTAGACAGTACGGATGACTTTAGATGTTTAGAAGAATGCTAGCATTATTTTGATATCACTCGAGGTGAGCATGTATTTCAGAAAGGCTCACTGTATTGACTTGCGGATGCTTGACTGGTATTATGGTAATCTCCTTGTTGATCAACTGCTGATTTTCATATTTTGGCTGTGTAGCATGAAATAATTATGGAATAATTTCTCGCGAGATAATTGTGTATGAGGGACGTGTTATCCTTATGTGCGGTGAAGTTAGGATCGAACTTTGAGATTCGTGTATTCTAGGGATTTGAAGACAGAAGGATTCTCAAAGGCTGGTTGTTCCTTGGTTTCGGACATTGAAGGTATGTTAAGAGGTTGATGGTTGGGTGTATGTATTGTGGATGGGTTATTATGTACCTTCTGGATGTTATCTATCAATTTCAGGAGGACTAGAATTGAATTGGAGGCCACTGGTAGGCCCATTAAGGATATGAATTCTACTTCGAGTCGGATTTGCTTACTCAGCACAACTATTATTAGCGGGTATTCCATTCGATTAGAGTTGATCATATTCTATATGATATGTTCCTTTTATTAATCTTCTATGCTTCGAGGGGTTGTGAGATTGTTGATTATTTACACATATGATGCATTTCTATTTGGGTCTTGGAGTGAAATTCGAGCGAGATGATTTTTGGGTTGTTGAAAGGTTGATTGCGCGTTGGTTATGGTCTTTATTGTTGGTGGTATATTGTGCTATCTGTTTCTCCATGGTTATGGTCATGCACCTCCCATGTTTGTTGTTGATATGCATATGGTTGTTGATTGTGAACATCATGGCCTAAAGTATTCCATGTGGACCGGTGTATAGATGGGGTCACGCATCACAACAAAGTTATGTTGGGATATGATCCTTTGTGTTGATTGCATGTGTTTTTGTCCTCCTTTGTGTGATGGGTTTATAGCATTGAACCTTATGGTGATTTCTGTATAGCTTACAGGACGGATCTCTTATTTGATTCTCTTTCCACCATTAGGTATATTCGAGTTGTTTCTTGTTTGATACATAGATTGCACGGTATGAGGCTATAGATAGCATTGGTGTGGCATATCGTTCGAGTAGCTTGTACTGGATGAGGTGAGTTTATTGGACCTGGAATAAGTTCTATCAGATCTGATTATGGTATGTTTGGAAGAATAATGTCACTAGGCAGCTTAAAATTTGGGCTATGGTTCTTGTTGGGCGAGAGAGCTCCATGACTTGTTAATATGGTGAGTGGTTATGAGTTTCTACGTGTTTCTTTCATCATTGGTTGTGTACTAAGGTTTAGAACAAGGTTTTATTCAATCTGAGTTTTGTTACCGGTACCGGGTTTGCTATTGGGCAGCTATTGTGGTTGGAAGTTATTGCTATGAGCATCTGAGTTATGGGGTATATCATATGATTATGTTTTGGGGTATGGTTATGTCTTGATACGGCTTGTTCACTCATACAATGTATAGCTGCGAGATTTGGGTCTTATGATGAACTTTAGATATTGGGGAGTGGGCCTAAGGCTTATGGACTAAGTTTAAAGTAAGGATCTTCAGTTAGGTTGAGGCTTATATGGATTGGGATGATGTGGTATCACCCATGGGTATGTGTATGCTGAGTTCATACAATGATTTGACGGCTTGTGAACAACTTTTGGCACGTTTGAGGACGAATGTATCTCTAAGTGAGGGAGAACGTAACGACTCGACCGGTCATTTTGAGCATTGGTATTTTGTTTGATGGTTTGAGGTCTTGAGTAGCTTTATATTATGTGTTTGACTTATGTATATCGTCAGTTTTGGTTTTCGGGTGATTCAGAATAATAAATTTTCATTTTAGAAACTTTAAGTTGGAAGAGTTGACCAAGTCTGACTTTTGTGTATTTGACATGAGTTCGAAATTTAATGATTTCGTTAGGTCCGGATGGTGATTTTGGACTTGGGCGTCTGTCCGAATTTGCATTTGAATGTTTCTAGAAGGTTTTGGCGATAATTGGGGAAAGTTGGCAATTTGAAGGTTTTGAAAATTTATAGGTTTGACCTGGAGTTGACTTCGATGTTATCGGGTTCAGATTGTGGTTTCAGAAGTTGTAATAGGTTCGTTATGTCATTTGAAACTTGTGTGCAAAATTTTAGGTCATTCCTAGTTGAATTGATATGGTTCGGCACGAGTTTTGGAAGTTGAAAGTTCAAAAGTTCATCAAGTATAATTTGAGGTATGATTCATAGTTTTGATGTTTTTATGTGTGATTTGAGGCCTTGAGTAGGTCCTCGTTATATTTTGGGACTTGTTGGTATGTTCGGATGGGGTTCTGAAGGGCTCAGGTGAGTTTCGGACGTGGTTCAAATCATTTTGTCTTATGTTGCATTGCTAAAGAATTGTTGGTGCTGGTGTTTCTGCATCTTTGAAAGTTTGGACGCAAATGTGTGTCCGCAGATGCCGACATTTTATCGCAGAAGCGAAGATGGTCTGGTGGGCGTGAAGCCGCAGGTGCGGGGACATATGCGCATCTACGTGTCCGCATGTGCGGTCCCTCGAGAGCAGAAGCGCGACCGCGGGAGTGGATTTATTGTAGCAGAAGCGACATGGGATGAGTTGAGGTGTTTTTGCAGAAGTGAGATTGGGGCCACATATGCAGTTCTGCAGAAGTGGGAAGTTGGTCGCAGGTCCGACTTCCCCGGGCATACCTACTATATATCGATGTTTTGATTTATTTATTACGACTTAGGATTTGGAGCTCAGTTTTGAGCGATTTTGGGAGGATGTTTACCACATGGATCGGGGTAATTATTTTCTACTCGGATTTGATTATATTATATGATTCTATCTTCGATTTTGGCATTTGATTGATGAATTTAAAAGTGGAATTGGGGAGTTTTGTCTAAATTTTTCTAAAAAGGATATTTGAGATCTGAACATCAATTTGGAATCGGATTTAAGTAAAATTAGTACGGTTGGACACGCATAACTGAATGAGTTATTGGAATTTGTGAGTTTGATTGGGTTCCGGGATGCGGGCCTGGGGTTGACATTTGGTTTGCTTTGAGTAATTGATTAATGATTCGACATTTATTGTTTGGGTTTGTTTCCTATGGCATTATTTGATATTTTTGAGCTGTTTTTGGCTAGTTTTGAGTCGTTCGGAGGTTGATTCGCGTGGGATGGTGTTTCTAGAGTATTGTTTGACTTGCCCAGTATTTGATTTGGGTTGTTCGAGGTAAGTAACATATCTAAACTTGGAATTGAAGGTAATTGTCCATGGAACTATGATATTTGAGATGGGTCGGGGGTGATGCACGTGCTAGGTGACAGGCGTGTGTGCGTGCATCGGGTATTCATGTTCCGGATAATTATTAGGCTATTATATGCCTTGTTTGCTATTATGATTCTTGATATCGTGTTTCTTCTATTTGTGTGACTACGCGAGTTATTATTCATGCTAGAAATCATGTTTAAGCTATCTAATGTACTGTTTGAGACCCGATAGGGCTATTTTGCCATATTGAGCTATTTTTCTTAGTCGTAGTTTTACTGTTTCGATCATGATAGTTATATCCACTTGCTATATCATTGCCTCTTTACATTCTTGATATGTTATCTCACATGTTATTGGTGTCTTTGTACGTGACACGAGTTTGAGTTGTATTTGAGGCACATTGTAGTATTCTGTGTTATATGATTGGATTATGTTTCTATGATATGTTGACATATGAGGACTTGAGCGGATTGATGATTGATGTGGGCCGTAGGGTCATTTTGTGATTTATGTTGGATCGGGTTGCACGTATATATTATTATTGAGGTGGCACGGATGCTAGGCCCCATATTGAGCTATATGTTATTGATTTTGAGGCTACGCGTGCACCAGGCCCCACGACTGGGCTATGTGATTATAAACAGCACTTGGGCAGTATCCGCCCCTCCAGAGTCTGACATACCAGTTGTGGGCACAAGCACAGTATTTTATATACGTTCTTTAGTGATGGGCATTTATGTCAGGCGCCCGTACAATATTAAATGTGATGTGTGTGATGGTTAGGGCCTTGTGCTAAGTGTAGTTATTCTTGATGGTTTCACTATGATGATATAGATTTGACATAAATATTTTTCATGTAGGCACAGAGATGCATTTTCCTCATGCTAGACGGTAATACGATATTTGATGATTTGACATGTATACTTGACATATAGACATAGAGATGTATATTCCTCATGCTTGACGGTATATGATAATTGATAACTTGACGTGTACATTTGACACATAGGCATAGAGATGTTTATTCCTCATTCTATACGGTATATGATAATTGATGACTTGACATGTACATTTATCTAGTATTGTGAATTGATAAATACGGTTCTTTTGATAAACTCATGTCTAGTTGATTTCGGTGGTAAGATTTGGACTTGATTGTTATACTTGAGAAGCATACCTACTTTCCTATAACTAGGAATGAGCTGAGCATATATCTCATGAGTTATTTACCTTTACTATCCTCACTATATTATTACGAGTTGTTATTGGCTATTGATGTTCGCCTTCGACTATTTTTCGACTCGTCACTGCTTTCAACCTAAGGTTAGATTTTTTACCTATTGAGTACATGGGGTCGGTTATACTCATACTATACTTCTGTACCTTGTGTGCTGATCTCGGAGCTAATATTGTTGTGTATGGCAGGATCTTGCATTAGCATTCTTTGTTAACCTGCACAATCGTCTTCATAGTGATTGATATTACAAAAGATTATTTTCACATTATCTCAACGTAAAAGCATCTAAACTCAAAAAGAATTTAGTTTCTGAAAAACCAGTTATAACTAATTGCATTTACTAATTACAGATTCATACGCGAAATTTTGAAAATAAAAGAAATTATGATTTTCGTATGTTTCACTTTTTCTGAGAGCGAGAGAATGAAACAACCCAGATAATACACCAAACCAACTGATTATATTAACTCAACACTAATTGTGATTACAATGCAGATGTTATAGGGAAATAGAAATCTAAGAAGGGGATGGGAATTAGACTGATACAGAATTTGAAGATGAGAAATATAGAAGAAGAGCATAGAGAGAAAACAAAGCTAACACTCGACAACTTCAACATAAAGAATTCTCTACGCCCCCTGCTATGCTTATAACTAATTTTTCCTGCGTACATTCAACCCGGGTCCCACAAATAATTATTTAAATTCCGAACTATGCCCTCGACCGAGTTACTCACTAAGTTCACAACAATACCTCCCACCTAAAAAAAGAACCTTGTCCTCAAGGTTCGAGTAGAGTAAGTTTATCTGTAGCAAGAACAGTGGAACCCATTAGACGAATCCATTAAATAATATCAACTTCCTTTGCATACGGAATGTTTTTCTCACTCTCTTTGTTGACACATTTATCTTTTAGAAGGTTAATGAAGTCATGATGTCTAACCATCACTTTCTTTAGGGCCTGCTTAGCCCAATAATCCTCGATAACCCATTTTTTATTTGCCGGGACTTTTAGCCTAGCTTGATATGGAGGACCGTGAATTAGTGTACTATACTCCTCTTCTAGTGCTTGGTAAATCCATGCAGTCCTCCGCCAGAACAGAAATTTGAATGGGTTTACTCATGTGTAGACATTATCCATAGCAGACAAAATTACATCTCTATGAATGTTGAAAAAAATTTCAACCAACTGATAATCACTCCCAGCATATAACCCATCCTCGTAAGTGTCATAATGAGGATGCCTGAGTTCTTGCCTAGTCATTGCCTCATATAAATGAAGTGTCAAATGAAGAAACACCATAGCGCACCCCGACCCAACATATGGACAGCTATATGATTTGAAATTGTGCATCGTTCCATGTTTGCAGGGAACACTAAATTGATTGTTGTTGACATAGACAACTAAACCAAGTTGTAGTTGCTTCCAGGTCTTTGCGAGAATTTCAGAAGCTCAAGTATCTGAAGAATATAATCTCAATGGGTGACTGTAAATGGCTCTAGTTGATGATACTCAATAATTTCATAACATATATCTAATGCAGTTCCTTCTCCAGTGATGCTTGCAAGAACGTGTCCAATGCATTCCTCCCTTTCAAATTGGACAACTTCATATTGAAGAACCAGAATAATGATAGTGGGAATAACCAGTCCACTTGCAAGTTGTAAAACTTCATACATGACACCAAATGAAGCATTCACCCAGGTGGTTATAATAGCACAACCCACTTTTTTTCTCGTGGCAATAAGAAAATGGACATTAGAAGGAGAAGTACCATCCAACATAAAACCAAACGCGATAATCTTCAAAAAGGTGGTGTTGCATACATGTATCTGTCCAAGTTCTCGCAGAAATCCATCAGTAATGGCAGCATTAGCATATGTACCAGCAACAACAACTTGTAATAGAATATTTTTCACCACACATTATGTTGCTCAACTGATAAAATCTCATGAGTTTCCCAAAAACTTGTTGCTCCCAAATGCACACACAAGTATACGTGGTCGACACCTTGTCTAAATGATGATTAATCGTATCATTTGAAAGTTAAACAAGTACTTCAAATATTAGTGGCGTAATGAACATGAGACGTCCTGTTCAAGAGCACCGTAAACACAAGAGGGCCCTCCCTTATAAAAACCCTCACGTTAAAGGGTTGGTTTCGGAAGAATCGATGCCCCGAATCCATAATGCCATTGGGGAAAAATACATTTGAAGTTGCATGCGAAAAAGACGCATAAAGAAAACTTGCGCAAAATACTTATTGAAACCCTCATGTAAAAGGGATAATCTCGGAGCCGAAATGCTTCAAAGAAAAAGCATCCGAGATTACACTTCATAAAGCGCAAACGGAACGACATGTGCATAATACTTGAGCAAGTATGAAAGTTAAAGACTTGCATGAATATTCAAAATAAAGTAAGACACAAACGATACTTAAGGAAAAAATATTTTTATTTACAGGAATGTGCCGAAAGAAATACAAAGCGGGAAAAGGCAAGTCAAGCTAAACTGCAGCGTCTCCGGAACCAGGAGGAAGAGAAGTATTTGCATTCCCGGGAGTAGTAGATGGATCCACCGACAGCTCAACATTTTCCCCAGCTTGGTCTTCGGCATCATCACCTTCTGATCACTCTTCAGTTTCCGAAAACTAGAAACCCGAATCAGAATAACCAGGAGCGTCAGACTGCGTTGGGAGTCCATTTTTTACAGCCAACTCAAGCTCTCGGGCCTTAGCAATTTCGGCATCAATGTCAATGATACCAGTTTTGGCCTCTTCCAAGATTTTTCACCTCATGCTATACATGGAATAAGTTTTCTCAACAATGAGGGAAGTCGCTCGGCGCTGGAGTTCTTCTTTGAGTTGAGCCACCTCGATGAAAAGGTTTTCCCGGGCGGACCTAACAGATTTGAGACTGACATCGAGCTCACGGATAGTTGAACTATAGAGCCTATTATGCTCGATAGTTTTCCTATACTTAGCACCAACTGGGCCTTTTTTGCTCCCACGGCAGCAAGCTATTCATTTTTTGAGTTCAAGGCTGCTTCCAAATTAATCACTTTCTCAGCGGAGGCAGCCTCAAGGTCGGTCGCAGCTAGAGGTGTTCATGGTTCGGTTTGAGTCGGTTTTTTCCTATAAAAAAAATCAAGTAAGTTGGTTTTTCAAATATTGGAACCAAACCAAACCAATTAAGTCGGTTTTTTACGATTCGGTTTGATTTGGTTTTTGTCAGTTTTCGGTTTTTCGGTTATTCATCGGGTTTTTTTTCTTAAATATGATACATACACTACCAAACACATATTCCGGCGACTACATTTTCAATGTAAAACTATCAAATCAATTGCTCTTTGAGAAATCTATCATTTAACACAAAGTATTCAATTAAAAATCGATTATTTTTAACACAAAATAAATTCTTGTACTTAGAAAAAAAAACTACCAATCAAACTAGAATGTAAAGGCAAAGAATTAGATTATTATAATAGCAAAGAACTAGATTAAAAATATAAATGACTAATATGTACCATATATTATAGAATTCTTTATAAAATATACATATATATAGGTGTAATATTAAATTCAAATGGCTATTTTTATAGTCGGTTTGGTTCGATCGTCTATTTGTTTATTAAAACCAAAACCAAACCAAATTTGATAGGTTTTAAAATTCAAAACCAAAACCAAACCTAAAAAGTATCGGTTTTTTTGGTCGGTTTGGTTTGGTTTTCGGTTTGTTTCGGTTTTTTGAATTTTTATGAACACCCCTAATCGCAACAAGAACGGCATTCTGTATTTTTGCCCATTTAGACTTGGCTTCATCAAATCTAACCCTTAGCGGTCCAATTTCTTAGCTAAGGGTTACCACTTCTTGCTCACTTTGCAACAAACGAGCCTCCAAAACAACGGCCTCGGTAGCCTTGGTTTTCAGTTCCTAGAGGCAGAGAACAGTATGGTCCCATTCCGCCAAAAGTTGATCCCGTTTAGAAGTAAGTTCTTCATTCTCACGAATCAGCCTTTGAAGGCCCTCAGAAGCAAAAAAAATGTTCTATACAACAAGAAAATGTAAAACTTAGAGTACATTTGTTCAAATGTAGAAGAAATAACAGAAGAATAAAGGAACCTAGCGCTACATCGTTATGCATGGCATTGTTTAACAAACACTCTTCCGAGAGAGTCTAAATTTTTTCTCAATCCTTCTCTAGAGCCAAATGCTTCAAATAATTTGCAAGCTCCACCGACCGAGAAAGAAGATTGCACCCAATAGAGACTGAAAGGGTAACACTCCTCCTCCTTTATGGATATTCAGAAGGGGAGGCATAATTTTTCCCCAAATTCCCATGAACTGGGGACTGTGGAGGAGGGGCACCTTCTTTATGGCCAATCACGGCCGATGGAGATGATGTAGCAACCGCTGTTGGAAGAGTGGATGAAGATAGAAATGATGTAGCAGTTGTTGGTGATGGTGAAGGTGGAGATGAAGCTAATGGAGTTGAAGAGTGAGAAGTAGCTGCATCAAATGCATTGATGGTTGTTTGGTGCTCGCCAACCAAAGACGGTATAGACCCGGTACTCAGCCTTGCAGTACCAACTATATCAATTGGGGGCCCAGAGAGGGAGTTGGCATTATCCACCAAATCAAATTCTCCCAAATTGCTGAGACGTCATCTTCAATTGTTGCAATTATCTGAATAGGTCGAGCGTCCTGTTGAGATGATCCTTCTATGTAAAGAAGCTCCCTCATCACTAGTTTCTTCATCATCGTCGATCATCATGGGGTCTATGAACGGCCCGGAAGGAGGACTATTCACAATCGCCACTGGAGATGACTCGGGGGCATCAACCTTTGCCCTCTTATTCTTTTCCTCGGCCGTAGATGAACGTCTTCTTTTTGGTTGCTTGTTCTCTAGCCAGGGACTCCATGAAGAAATGTTTGCGCCCAAAGCATGCCTGGAGACGCCAATTCGAGTAAGTGCCTCATGAAGCAATCTCGCCGCATCAGTAGGGTCAGCCAAAGCATCCTCCTCGGGGACATCAATTGAGCCCGCAGGTAGACCTAATTTCGTGAACAAATCATAAGGGTTCAACAAAGTTCTTCATATACAAAAGGTGGAAACAAGGTAAATTAAAGTTACCATGATTTTTGGCCTTCCACCCGTATTTAATAGATAGCTCTTTCCACAAACGGGTTTTGGGCATTGTGATGTCCAGATCTTTTGAACCCACCGGTCCAAGCCCTCTATGTCACAACCCAAAACCAACCCCGTCGTGATGGCGCCTATCGTGGAACTAGGCAAGCCTACACACTCTTAACCAAATCGATTTCTCATTTAAAAATAATAGAAACAAATCTTTATTACTGAAACTTTGAACAAAAAGACAAATACAAGCCAAAATGTGGAAAGATAATTCCCGACAACGGGTTTCACTAAGCCATGAGTCATACTACACTTGTTTCAAAGTTCATCAAGACAACATTATCTAGAAATAGTCTAAATAAAAAAGGAAGATAGGGAAGGAGAAAGACAGGGATACTATCGCCAGGAAGCTACCTCGCACTCTCCAAGTGATGATCCGCAGCAAAATGATCAACTAGCACTACCGTGGCCTGGGATACCTGAATTTGCACACAAGGTGCAGGGGTAACGTGAGTACACCAACTCAGTAAGTAACAAGCCCAAACTATGGGCTGAGAGGTAGTGGCGAACTTCACCTCAATCACTATAACAGAATCTTTAAAACAGTAATGTAGGCATGCTTGATGTTAAATAAATAGTCCAAATAATAAGATTAATGCAACTCTAACAGTTCAGGATATATGACTCAATTTCTATTTCGTGCCAATGCATCAACTGTGTGAAATGCACAATGTACTCCCACTCTCAATTGCACGTCCACTCAGTACTGTATATGGCTCGCACGGCCCAGGGAAGATCCATCCCGGAATATATACATATATATACATATCTGACAGTAGTCGCTCAGTACTGAGGAAGGCCTATCCAGCCCTAAGGAGAAGATCCATCTCCAGCTAATGATAATAACCTCACCACCACCGCTACTGTGTATGGCTCACACGGCTCAGGGAAGATCCATACAAAATATATACATCTCTAACATCAGTCGCTCAGTACCGAGGAAGGCCATTCCAGCCCCATAGAGAAGATCCATCTCCAAATATAAACACTTCAGACAAGATCCATGTCCAGGGAAGATCCATCCCTCAATATCATCTGCGCTCACTGGGGGTGCGTTACAGACTTCGGAGGGGCTCCTACAGCCCAAGCGCTATCATAAGCTAGATCTAGGCATAAATCAATATAACATGCTGCAGCGTGCACCCTGACCCCATAACTGTCGCTCACCATCAGGCTCTTGGCCTCACTCAGTCATCACTCTCCAGTATCACTCACACGGGCTCACAATGCATGAATTAGCTTGAATCAATAATATAAGGTGCCAAACAACGATAACCGAGACTGAGGCATGATATGGTATGCCAAAATAGGACTGAGTATAAATATCAATGAAACACATGAGATGACAGCAAGAACGACCACTAGGGTCTCAACAGTATTGGCGTGAAGCCTTAACATAATATCTAGCATGATTCTAGCATGTTTACATTAATCACATTGATAGAAGCACATATATCAACAAGAAGAACAACTAAATGGTGCCATGGAATGAACCAGGTCACAATTCTCACGGTGCACGCCCGCACGCCCGCCACTTGGCATGTGCGTCACCTCAATTCTAATCACGTAACACGTAGTTCGGGGTTTCGAACCCTCATAACCAAGTTTGGAAGCGTTACTTACCTCAATTAAGCCAAAACTCTACTCTGCAATGCCCTTGCCTCTGGAATCAGCCTCCGAACGTCCCAAACCTAACCAAAAACAATACAACGCAATCAATATAGGCCAAGGAATCAATTCCAAACGAAAAACTATCAATTCAATCCAAAATCCCGAAATTTACCCAAACCTGTCCCCCGTGCCCACGTCTCGGAATCCGACAAAAATCACAAAACTAGAAACTCCTTCCACTCACGAGTCCATACATACAAGATTTATCAAAATCCGACTCCATTTGACCCCTCAAATCCTCAATCAAAACTCTCCAAAATCCCAAGTCCTAACCCCTCATTTTCACCCTTAATCACCACTAATTACATGATTAAACCACAGAAAATTACCTTAATCACGAGTATTAGGGCTCAAATTACTCACCTCAGTGAAAACCCCCTTGAATCCCTGTTTAAATTACTCCCAAAAACACAAAATCCGGATGAAGAAATGGTGAAGATTGACCAAAATTTGAGAATGGGCTTTTTTATACATTATGCCCATCACTTCCGCATATGCGGCCAAATTCACGCACCTGCGGTCCAAACGCCTCATCTGCGCATTTCACAAAAATCCACCGCTTCCGCATCTGCGCCCCATGCCTTGCACCTGCGGGCTCACAGATGCTGTCCAACTTCCGCTCCTACGGTCCTTCTCCACTTCTGCGGTCCGTTTCCGCTTTTGTAGACCTCGCACCTGCGGTCCCCAATGCGCAGGTGCGGAATTAACAGAAGCAGCAGCTTCAGCTGCTCAAACAATTTTCCAAACTCTCCGTTAACCACCCGAAATCATCCCGAGCCCCTCGGGGCCTCAACCAATTACACCAACAGTTTGCACAACCCTATACGGACTTAGTCAAACCTTCGGAACACCCAAAACAATATCAAAGCACCGAATTAACCCCGAATTCAAGCCTAAAGATTTCTAAACTTCCAAAAATTAGCCAACGATGCCAAAATCAACCAAACCACGTCCGAATGACCTGAAATTTTGCACACGCGTCACAAATGACACTAAGGACCTGTTCCACCTTCCGAAATTCCATTTCGACCCTGATATCTAATTTTCCACTGCCGACCGTAAATTGCAAATTTCCAATTTCGCCAATTCAAGCCTAATTCTACCACGGACCTCCAAATTACGTTCCAAACACACTCCTAAGTCCAAAATTACCTAACGAAGCTATATGAACCCAAAAACCATAATATGAAGTCGTTTACTCATAAGTCAACTTTCGGTTGACTTTTCGAACCAAATATCCAAATTAAGAGACTAAGTGTCTCATACCACTTTAAAATCACTCTGAACCCGAGCCAACCAACCCTACACAATATAACAAAGTTGAACAACATATAATGAAGCAGAAATGGGGGAAACGGGGCTATAACTATCGTAATGACCGACCGGGTCGTTACACTCTACTACCAGTGGGATCCATCGAGTCGCTGAAACAAATGAATAATAAAGGATCAATACAAACATGAAAGAATATTTGGTAAGGATAGGTATTAAGGAGAACTTACGAGAGCAGTTACAAGCAACCAGAATGAATGAAGTCGTTGTTGGAACAATGTCACTGGTGGAAACTGCAACGAACCGTTCCATCCACCCACGGTCATTGTCATCATCCATGCTAGACAGTAAAGCATGGTGTCCACGGTTGCAAAGGTTTATCATTCCCTCGCGGAAGGTTGTGGGGAATAAAGATTCATCATATGAGCTAGGGTTAGCTCCTCTCCAGTTTCTAAGCACAGACGCTGAAGGCAGGCAACTGTCCTCCACACTGAAGGACTTACATGTGCCAAACACACCTGGTTGCGAAGGCAAAAGTCCGCAATCACGGAATCAAGCTCTCTGATCAAAGAAAACTCACTCAAAGTAAAGGGATACGTGAAGAAATATGTAAAACCTTCCTTTAAAGGGGTCACTCGCTCCGACAAATCAGGAGAAATAATATCCAACTCAGGGCAGCGGTAGTCTTCCTTCACAGTAGGAATACTAGAAGAGCGAATACAAGAAGGGTACCTACTAACATCCCATGTGTGAGGGTTAGCAGTAGAAAATTTCTCTTCAAAATCCTTCCAAGTACTAAGTATTCTTGGGATGATGGAACCCACTGATGGAGGAACAAAATCCTCGATTTTGTTCTTTCCCTTTTAAGATCTTGCACGTTTTGAATACAAATTTACTTTCTCGCTTTGATCTTATCATTGTTGTGCCCGGAAACCCTATTCCCGAATTCATCAGCTCTGTCATTCCATTTACATTTTAAGGCTAAGTATTTTATATTTCATCAGTTATTTCATTTCTTTTTGGATCAAGTTAATCACTTGTCTAGTAACCACGAACAAATTCAATTTTACCATTTTTCGGGCAAACACCTGAGTCATATAGAACACATGCACTTGGAACACGTAGTTTAGTCTTTATCATTTTATATATCTTTACATTCAAGTTATTTATCTATGTTTTTTTTCTTTTGTTATAATAGTTTTCTTTAAAATATATAGATAATTTAATTATTTTTTATTCATTAAATAATAAATTATTAACTAACCTAACTAATTTTTCCCTAAAATTTTATACTTGTTAAATTTTTGTTTTTTAACACTTAGCACTATTATATTGATTTATATTGTAACGACCCGACCGGTCGTTTTGCGTTCTAGGACCCCGTGCCACTAAATAGACTTCCCGTAGTTTTTTTTTACTAATTTATGACTTGCGGGGACGGGTGGTTCGAGGTTTGGAGGAGTTTGGAATGGTTTAAGAACACTTAGTTCCTTAAGGTTGGCCTTAAAGGCCAAGTTTGACTCCGGTCAATATTTTTAGTAAACGGCCTCGGAATCACGATTCGAAGGTTCCGGTAGCGTTTCGGTGCCAAATAGTGAAATAAGGATTTTCTTAAGTTCTAATTGAGGTTTGGAATGTGTTTTTGTGTTATCGAGGTCCATACAGAATTTCGAGATCGAAAATAGTTCCGTTATGTAATTTATTACTTGCTCGCAAAATTTGGTGTCATTCCGAGTAGTATAGGTAGGTTCGGCGTGTTGGAAGCGAATTCTAAAACTTGAAGTTCAAAGTTTGATTCAATTTGGTTTTGGGGTCGGATTCTTAGTTTTGTTGTCGTTTTTTGCGTTCCAAAAATTCGAGCGAGTCTGTATCATGAATACAAACTTGCCGGTGCCTTTGGACGGGGTCCCAAGGGGCTCGGGTGAGTTTCGGACCCCTCGGAGCTAAATATAAAACACCAGATTTTCTGTATCTTGTTTCCTTCTATGTGTTTGCGGGTGTTCTCACGCGTTCGCATAGAAGGAATTGGGCAGGGGTGGAAATTACCCTATGCGTTCGCATAGGTGCTTCGCGTTCACATAGGATAAAGCAGTGGGCCAGCTCATCTCAGCCCTTACTCTGTGCGTTCGCACCCTCCCCTCCGCGTTCGCGGAGGTCTAGCCCAGCTAGCCTCCGCGTTCGCATAGAAGGCCCCAGTGGGCCTAGCCAGTTGTTCTTCGCGAACACACTACCCCTGCTGCGTTCACATAGAAGGGGCAGCTGGGCAGTGTGTTTTTAAACGGGACTTAGTCTCTTTTGAGTCATTTTTCCTTTACTTGGGGCGATATTTGGAGCTTTCAAAGAGGAGATTTCACATAGCAACTGTGAGGTAAGTTCTTCTTACTATAAATTAAGTTGAATACTTGAATACTTGAGTTCTTAGGTAGAATAACACATTTAATTAGTAGAAATCATAGGTTAGAGTGAAAACCTAGGTTTTATGAAAATGAGAGAATTACCAAAGAATTTGTTATGAAATCATATAAAAACTATATAATATTGATCCTTAGGCTATGGGTAAGTGTTTCCTTCGAGAATTTCTGGAATCCGAGCATGTGGGCCCGGGGGTGTATTTTGGGATTTAGCAATTTAGGTTGAAATGATCATTTAGCAAGAAGAATTTGGGACTCTTGAGCATAAATTGACTTGTGAATAATGTGTTTGACTAGTTTCGAGTCCTTGGGCAACCAATTTGGAGTTTCGGGCGCGTTCTGGACCCGGGAAGTACGCTTGACATAAGGTGAGTCTCCTTTCTAACCTTGTAAGAGGGAAATGTCCCGATAGGTAAATATAATGATTGCATGTTTTTAATAATGGGGGCTACGCACGCACGAAGTGATGAGAGTTCGTGCGTAGCTACTATTATGTTATGTGGGGTAGTTTTAGGATTCACAAGCATGCTTTATGTGCCGTATTTATAATCCTAAATGTTAATTTAGACTTCCTAATATCCTTGAACTATTGAATGCATATTTAGGAGGTTACATTCGGAAATTATTATTATTGAATCCTTTTCCTGTAAGTATATCCTTTACTGAATTCCTGATATCCTGTTAATTATGTGTATGTATACGGGTACCCGCGTCGCACGTATGATTCCCGAGCGGGGTAGCCCTACAATTATGTCAACCGCGTCGCATGTTCGATTCGCGAGCGGTATATTAGATGCATCTATGGTTCGAGCTGTTCGACCCTTCGCTAGTGCACACTTATTTTCACGTCGTATCGGCCGTACGTTTACGGCATATTATGTGTTTGTCAGTCGATTAGACTCCGTGATTTTGTATCAGTTGATTATTATAGAAAAGGGAAAACTAGGTAACTTATATGCTAGAGAAAAATGACATGTAAAGGTATATTTGGATGTTATTTGATGTTCGTGTCTTTATTATTATTCATGACTATTATTCCTGCCTAGCCTTACATTTAAACCATATTATTTGACCCTAGTAAGTATCATCGACCTCTCGTCACTACTTCTTCGAGATTAGGCGGGATACTCACTAGGTACATATTGTTTATGTGCTCATGCTACGCTTCTGTACTTAATTGTACAGGTTCTGAGGCAGGTGCATCTGAGTATCCGTCTGGTGCTCGTCCTTGACTTATATCTAGTTCAGACTTCCCGGTGAGCTGCTCTCCCTGACGACTTCCAGCAACGCCTTGAAGTTTTCTTTCTTTTATTATGTCTGCTTACTTTTCCTCAGAAAATAGGGAAGATTGTATTCTTTTGGGTTTTCATTTCTACTAGATGCATGTAAATTTGTGACACTAGTTCCTGGCACACACGTAGTAGACATTATATTTTTGGACTATAAATATAAATTATGACTTTATGGCTATCCCTGTTTAAAAATGGCCTAAGTTGTCTGTTTCACTTAATGTCTCGAATTTGAACTTAGTAAGTGACGGAAAATATTTTTTTTGGTAAATTAAATGAAACTCACTAGTAATCAATGTTGGCTTGCCTGACACGGTGTTGGGCGCCATCGCGGCCTTCTTTAGGATTTGGGTCGTGACATGTTTCTCCTATTTTATATCTATACTATATTAAAATCACGAAGATCCTTAGCGAAATGTCGTTCGTCTTTTTTAGCCTTTTAAATATAGTTCACATTGGATAAAATAGTCATTAGATTATTTTTCTAATATTTTGGAATAGTCATTTAATTATTTTCCGAATATGTAGGAGTATTTATTTAATTATTTCTATAATATATAGGAGTAGTCATTTAATTATTTTTTTAATATTTAGGAATTTAATTTTTAATTCTAGAATTCTAGTATTTTCAATCCAAATTAGGAAAGTTTCGTCCACTTTTTAAGGTTTTTTTTTTTCTTAATAAAGTTTTTTCTTTTAACTCCATACAAATTTAGGAGTATTAAATTAAAGAGAAAAAGCATTAAAAAAAGAAGAAGAAAAATTGAAAGGAAACATGTGAAAAATCTCATGTATGTCAACGATAGAATTTTGTTCTTATTTTCAGTTTTTGTTTTATTCACTTATTTATTTTAATATTTGTACAATTCGTATAGAATTAGAAAACATCCAATTAAGAATTTTAATAATTTTGTAATTTATTGACTTCAAAATATTTAATAATAATAATAATAATAATAATAATAATAATAATAATAATAATAATAATAATAATAATAATAATAATAATAATAATAATAATAATAATAATAATAATAATAATAATAATAATAATAATAATAATAATAATAATAATAATAATAAAACTAGGATTGAAATCGCTCTTAAAAATAGTACCTGTAAATATGATACAAGAATAAATGTTATTTTTTTACTAAAAGTAATAATAGTAATAATGTATTAATAAATATGTATAGAATATATAAATAATATATTTGATATTATATATTATTGTCTAGAAGCATCTATCTATCTATACTATATTAAAAGCACGAATGTCCTGAGTCAAATATCGTTTTCCTTTTTGACCCTTTAAAAATAGAGTTCACACTAGACAAAAAAGTCATTTAATTATTTAAAAATATTTAAAAATATTTATTTTATTAGTTCTCTAATATTTAGGATTAATAATTTAATTATTTTCTTACTTTTTAGGACTTTGATTTTTCAATTCCTTTTAGTTTTAGATGTCCTTATTTTTAACTCGATTTAAATTTAAAAGCATTAAAATTCAAGAACTCTCGACTTATAGTAGGAAAATTTCGACTACCTTATACCACATTTAGAGTTGGTTTTCTTTTTTTGGTTAATAATTTTTTTATCACTTTCAGCTCCATTTAGTTTTAGGTTTAGGATGCAAAAGATAACGATATTAACACAATAAAAACTGCATATCAACAAAAGGATATAAAACTCAAGCTATATAATTTTGGTCTTGGTATTCTACTCAAAAATTTCTTTTTATATATTTTGAGAAAGAATTTTTATGAAAAAATATAATTGATAATCTGGGTATACAACACTATGTCCATTACTAGGGTATAAAACTCAAGCTATATAATTTGGGTCTTGGTATTCTATTTAAACAATTATTTCTATAAAATTTGAGAAAGAATTATTATGAAAAAATATATTTGATTATCGGGGTATACAACAATATAATATTAAAAGTAAGAAGGCTCTTAGCAAAATGTTGTTCGTCTTTTTTACCCTTTTAAATTAGTCATCACAATAGACAAAATTGTAGTTTAATTTTTTCCTAAGATTTAGGACTTTGAAATCAACAAATTTTTCGTTATTAAATCTTTTGAATCAAAATTATTGTCTTAATTATATTTGAACTACTAAACTTTTGTGTATAACTTTTTTTTTTTTTTGCAGATCCACTAGGCGAGGAGCCTAGGGCTAGTTTTATTGATAATAAAAAGAAAAAACGAACCACATAGGAATAGTACAAATAAGGGAGACAATAGCACCCGTATTGTTGCCTTTATGCCTCGGCTATATAATCACTCATCTGCGCCTCACAATGCCCTATATGGCAGCCTCATGTAGAGGAGTCATGGTGTAACTGCCGGCAAAGTCTCACGAGGGCATATAATCTCATAGCCAATCGGATATCTTTCTAAAGGCATAGGCCTAAAGCAACAAAAACGGGGCTAAACCTTACCTTACTAAATCATATCTACGCATAAAATAGCCTCACCTACTAGCATGCATGTAAAAAGTAAGAACTAGAAAGAACCAAATATTCTATGATCGTCACAGAGTTTATTACATACTTTGTGATGATATTACAAATGACAATACTAAGAAAGTGATAAAATAAAATGTAGTACGAATTATAATCTTGTCCCTTCTTATTCAAACTTGTAGCTTCTTCAATTTGTGCTTCTTTTTCATCTTCATCACACATCTTCAACAAGTCTTCAAAATTCATGACTTCTTTTTTGAACGGTTGGATATCGTAGATGTGGTTGGGACAACTTATTTTTGCTTGGCAACTCTCATAGGAAGTCGCCTAATATTTGATTCCTCATTCACCCGGCCATCCCTACTCTTTTTCCTTGTGTGTGTCTTTTTGCTTTACCCGCTATGCATTGGTGATAAATCACCTTTCCTTATTGCCTCTGCGCTGCACTGTTGCATCATTGCATCTTCCTCACCTTCTTCATAAAAATCTCTGCCCAAGCTCACTGAATGTGGAGCATTTTGGATGTTATCAATTGTCACCAAGGCAGCTTCTCCTTGTGTATTTGCCACCATCACCTTATTTTGTTGTTGTGTTGTGCCTTTTGTGTTCCTGCTTTTCATCACACAACCAGTGCTAAAAGCAGACTGAATTTGTAAGTGTGCAGGCTTGGGACTTACCATTGCGTCGAGTAGTTTCCTGTCCTCCACAGTGATCAATGAATCTTTTAAATGAAGCTGATTTTGATGCTGCTGACTAGCACTGTCCAGTGTTGTTGATAATTCTTGTTGTTGTTGTCCTCAATTTACTGATGCGTCTTGTCGATCACAACTTGGAGCAGTATTGTTTTCATTTAATTTCTGCTGCTTTCCTTCATTTGCAATTGTTACAGCATCTCCTGACTCGTTTGCAAGCAGTTGCTGCTGCCCAGGTTCCTCAATTATTGTTGTTGTTTGTCCCTCATCATTAATAGCAGCTGGATAGTTTGAAACAACCTCCTGCTGCTGCACATAATGATCAGCCTCACAAACTATGTATAAACTATGTATTATGTAAGACTTTTTTGTTTTCTTATAGTAACTCACGACAATTCCCATATAAAATGTGTTTAACTCACGGCAATTTCTTATAAGGAGAAACTTCTATAGATTGTAACTATTAAAAATTGAAAGTAATTTTGAAATACTATTCAAAAATTAATTAAGAGAAAAATAATTGTTTGAGAAGTAATGAAGTTAAAAAATTGTCACGACCCCAAAGTACCTAGTCGTGATGGCGCCTATCGTGAAATCAGGCAAGCCACACATTTCATTTGATTTAAGATTTATTTCAGAAATTCTGTACATTTACAACAAAAATCTCATTTATAAAATCATTTTAAAGTTTAACACCATTAAAACATAAATAAAAATTAATCCCAAAACTAGTGTCACCGAGTCATGAGCTACTATAATAAAAATATTGAAATACAAAACTGACATAAGCTGCCTAGAATAATAAAATGCAATAGGTAGTTAAAGAAGGAGAAAACGAAGCTACAATCGCTAGTTGCTATCTCGAAGACTCCAAAAGAAACTCTGATAGCAATCAGCAACCGCTATCGGGTCCCGATGTACCTAAATCTGCACATAAGGTGCAGGGGGTAACGTAAGTACACCAACTCAGAATTAACGAACCCAAACTTTAGGCTGAGAGGTAGTGACGGACTAAACCTCAGCAATTATAACAAAAAAACGTATAAAATTTAGACATGTTCATTGTTCGAGCAGATAATGAAAACAGAATATGTCAGGTATGATAGGTAACCCATGTATAACTCAGTATACTCTACATGCCAATGTATCAACAGTGTGGAAATGTACATAGTGCTCACAACTCTCACACAGATCTCCGCTCAGTACTTTATATGGCTCTCAGGCCCAGGGAAGATCCATCCCGGAATATGAATAAACACTAGTGACTGTAGTCACTCAGTACTTAGGAAGGCCAATCCAGTCCCACAGAGAAGATCCATCCACGAAATACAACACTCGGACAAGATCCATGTCCAGGGAAGATCCATCCCTCAATATTATCAATTGCGCTCATTGCAGGTGTAAAGACTCCGGAGGGCTCCTCTTAGCCCAAGCGCTATAACAAGCCAACGAAGGCATAATCAATATCTCACTGCAGTGTGCAGTCCGATCCCATAACTGTCTCTCAATAACATGCTCTCGGCATCACTCAGTCATCACTCTCCAGTCTCGCTCACATGGGCTCACAGATGCATGAACTAGCCCGAATAAATGATAAATGTACAAAATTAACAATTACCGAGACTGATACATGATATGATATGATATGATATGATATGACATGAATGAGTATGTAGCATCAATAAAACACATGAGAAGACGACAATAAATGACCAATCGGGTCTCGAAAATATCGGCGTGAATCCTTAACATAGTACTTAGCATGATTTCTAGCATAATCACATTAACCACATTAAGAGAAGTGTGGATATCAATAATATTAGCTATTAAATGGTGCTATGGGATAAGCCAGGCAACAAATCACATGGTGCACGCCCGCACGCCCGTCACTTGGCATGTGCGTCACCTTAATCATATTTGTATAGCATACAGTTCGGGGTTTCGAACCCTCAAAACCAAGTTTGGAAACGTTACTTACCTCAAGCCGGCTAAAATCCTAGCCCACAATGCCTTTTCCACTAGACTCGGCCTCCACTTGCTCCAAATCTAACCAAAAATCATATTTATATCATCAATATATGCTAAGTAACAAAGCCCATTCGAAATTTATCAAAATTAACCAAAATTCCCAAAAATTGGCCAAACCCAACCCCAGGGCCAACGTCTCGGAATTCGATAAAAATATAAAACTAGAATCCTTATTCCCTCACGAGTCTACCCATATAAAATCCATCGAAATCCGACCTTAAAAATGCCCATTCAATTCCCCAAAAGAATTCTCAAACTTTTCTTCCATTTTCTCCAATTTCCACTCCAATTTCTCAAATTAAATGATGAAATTCAAGACTAAATTATGGAATTGAACCAAAACTAAGTGAGAAATACTTACCCCAATCACTCTATTGAAAATCTCTGCAAACATTTCCTTCTCCCGTGCTCTCCAATGGTTTTGAGGTTTTGGACTTAAACCCTCGATTTTTTAATATAAACTGCCTGCCCCGATTTTCCTTCTACGTGAACGCGGCGGTCCTCTCGCGTTCACGTAGGCCAACCTCGATTGCCTCCCAAAATACCCTTCGCGAACGCGAAGCTTTACAAATCTCAAGCCTCCGCGAACGCATAGACCAATGATCTGGGGTCCCCAGCTGCCAACTACCCTTTGCGAACGCGGGCCCCAGAGTGTGAACGCGTAGAACACTTCACCCAAACCTCCGCGTTCGCATCCTCCTCTTCGCGAACACATAGAACAAAGTCCTCAGATCCCCCATTTACTCCTCGCGAATGCGTCACTCCACCCACGAACACGATGAACAAACTTTCTCTGCAACAACACCAGAAAATCTGCCAAGTTCAAAATCCTAAAAAATGTCCGTTAACCATCCGAAACTCACCCGAGGCCCTCGGTACCTCAACCAAACCTGCCAACCCACCCCTTAACCTCATTAAAACTTAGTCGATCCTTCGAACAACTCAAAACAACGCCAAAAAACCAAGTAAACCTCGAATTCAAGCCTAAGAACTTAGAAACTTCCAAATATGGCCAACGGTGCTGAAACCACCCAAACCACGTCCGAATGACCTGAAAATTTGAACACACATCCAAAATGACATTACGAACCTGTTCCAACTTCCAGAATTCCATTCTGACCCTGATAGCCTATTTTCCACTAGTGACCGAAAATCGCCAAAACTCAATTTCTCCAATTCAAGCCTAATTCTACTTCGGACCTCAAAATAACATTACGAACACACTCCTAAGTTCCAAACCACCTAAAGAAGCTATATGAGATATAAAATCCACATTCCAAGGTCGTTTTCCTATAAGTCTACTTTCAATTAACTTTTCCAACTATTAAGCTAACTTAAGAGACTAAGTGTCTCACTCTCACCACAGCCACTCCGAACCCGAACCAACCGACCCAACACAACATAATTAGGCTAAGCAACACATGATAAAGCAAAAATAGGGAAAACGGGGCTAATCTCACGGAACGACCGGCCGGGTCGCTACATTCTCCCCCTCTTAAACAAACGTTCGTCCTTGAACGGGTTTAAAAACAAACCTGGAGTCTCAAATAAGTGAGGATATCTGCTCGGCGTCGCCCGCTCAGTCTCACAGGTGGCCTCCTCCACTGGTTGCCCTCTCCAATACACCTTCACTGAAGCTTTATCCTTAGACCTCAATCTTATGACCGGACGACCCAAAATAGCCACTGACTCTACCTCATAGGACATATCACCCTCAAACTGAACCGTGCTGAAGTCCAAAACATGAGATGGGTCATCAACATACTTCCGGAGCATGGAAACATGAAATACCGGATGAACACTCGATAAGCTGGGTGGCAAAGCAAGTCTATAAGCCACCTCCCCAACCCTCTGAAGCACCTCAAAAGGCCCAATGAACCGGGGACTCAACTTGCCCCTCTTTCCAAACCGCATAACAGCCTTCATGGTGATACCTTCAGCAGAACCTTCTCTCCAACCATGAAAGACACATCCTGGACCTTCTGGTCCGCATAGCTCTTCTACCTAGACTGCACTGTGCTCTCCTAAATCAACTTCACCTTATCCAATGCATCATGTACCAAATCTGTGCCTAATATTCTGGCCTCACCCGGCTCAAACCAACCAACCGGAGATCTACACCTCCTCTTATATAAAGCCTCGTACGGATCCATCTGAATGCTCGACTGATAACTATTATGCAAACTCCGCGAGTGGCAGAAACTGGTCCCATGAACCCCCAAAATCAATGACACAAGCACGTAACATGTCCTCTAAAATCTGAATAGTCTGCTCTGACTGCCAGTCCGTATGGGGATGAAATGATGTGCTAAGCTCAACCTGAGTACCCAACTCTCTCTGCACGGTCGGCTCTCCAAAACTATTATGTGAACTGAGTACCTCTGTTAGAAATGATAGAAACTGGAACACCATGCAACCGGACAAAATCCCAGATATAAATCTCAGCTAGCCACTCCGAAGAATAGAGAAGACCTAGAGGCTACACAAGCCAATACCCGGTGGGGCTATGATAGATCCAGTCTCACCAACTGGCCCGCAAAGGCCTGAACATCAAATGCTAATGGTCGCTCTACTGTAGGAAGCTATGCTAAACTCCCCAAACTCTTTGCTCTACGACTTAAGGCATCGTCCACTACATTGGCCTTCCCCGGATGGTATAGAATAGTGATATCATAGTCCTTGAGAAGCTCCAACCATCTCTTATGACGCAAATTCAAATCCTTCTACTTAAACAAATGTTGCAGACTACGGTGATCAGTAAAAACCTTACAATGCACCCCATACAAATAATGACGCCAGATCTTTAAGGCGTGAACAACGGTTGCTAGCTCGAGATCATGCACTGAGTAATTTTTCTCATGAGTCTTCAACTGGCGCGAGGCGTAGGCAATCACCCTACCCTCTTGCATCAATACACAACCAATGCCTATCCTCGAGGCATCACAATAGACGGTATAAGAACCTGAAGTTGATGGCAATATTAACACTGGAGCCGAGGTCAAAGCAGCCTTGAGCTACTGAAAGCTCTCCTCACACTCGTCCGACCACCTGAACGGAGCACCCTTCTGGGTCAATGTGGTCAAGGGCTAAGCAATAGAATAAAAACCCTCCACAAAGCGACGGTAATACCCCGCCAAACCAAGGAAGCTCCTAATCTCTGTAGCTGAGGACGGTATGGGTCAACTCTGCACCGCCTCTATCTTCTTCGGATCAACCTGAATACCCTCACTGGACACCACGTGCCCCAAGAAAGCTATTGAGCCAATCCAAAACTCACACTTGGAGAACTTTGCATAAAGTTTCTCCTACTTCAATCTTTGTAAAACAACTCTCAAATGCTGAGCATGCTCCTCCTGGCTACGAGAATATACCAGGATGTCATCAATGAACACAATAACGAAGGAATCCAAATACGGCTGAAACATGTTGTTCATCAAATGCATGAACGTTGTTGGGGCATTGGTCAGCCCAAAAGACATCACCATGAACTCATATTGACCATAACGAGTCCTGAAAGTTGTCTTGGGAATATCTGAATCCCGAATCTTCAGCTGATGATACCCGGATCTCAAATCAATCTTAGAGAACACTCTGGCTCCCTGAAGCTGGTCAAACAAATCATCAATACGAGGCAAAGGATACGTATTCTTGACTGTAACCTTGTTCAACTGTCTATAGTCAATACACATTCTCATGGAACCATCCTTCTTCTTCTTCACAAACAACACTGGTGCACCCCAAGGTGACACACTAGGCCGAATGAACCCCTTATCTAGGAGTTCCTAAAGCTGCTCTTTCAATTCCTTCAACTCAGTCGGTGCCATACGATACAGTGCAATATAAATAGGCTGAGTGCCCAGCACCAAATCAATACCAAAATCAATATCCATGTCAGGCGGCATGCCCGGCAGGTCTACAGGAAACACATCCGAAAAATCACGGACCACATGAACAGAATCAATAGCAGGAGTCTCAACACTGACATCCCTCACAAAAGCCAAATACGATAAACACCTTTTTTCTACCATACACTGGGCCTTCAGGTAAGAAATCATCCTACTAGGCACATACTCAATAGAACCTCTCCACTCAACCCTCGAAAATCCAGGCATCGCTAAGGTCACGGTCTTAGCATGAAAATCTAGAACAGCATGACACGGAGATAGCCAATCCATGCCCAATATCACATCAAAGTCAACCATGCTAAGCAATAACAGATCCACTCGGGTCTCCAAACCCCCAATATATATCACACATGACTGATACACACGGTCCACAATAATAGTATCGCCCACCGGTGTCGACACATGAGCAGATGTAATTAAGGACTCACGGGGCATATCCAGAAAATAGGCAAAATATGATGAAATATAGGAATACGTAGAACCATGATCAAATAGGACTGAAGCATCTCGGTGACAAACTGAAACAATACCTGTAATCACTGCATCTGAGGCCATAGCATCCAGCCTAGCTGCAAGAGCATAAAATCGAGCTTGGTCACCACCTTATCGACCTCTCCCTCTAGGGAGGCCTCTAGTTGTCTGACCCCCACCCCTAGCTGCTTGGGTGGGTGGTGCAGTAGCTGGAGCTGAAGCTGACGGTTGAATCCTCTACTAGAATGAACCACCCAAAAGACAGGGATAAAATCTCTTGATATGACCCGTATCACCACACTCAAAACAACCCCTCTCAACAAATGACAGTGAGGACTTAAGGGAACCCCTAGCACCTGAATAACCACTAGAAGGACCATGCACCGAGGAACCCTAAACCAATGGTGCTCGAGATGAACTTTGGGCTGGAAGAGCACTGAATGAGGAACGGCCTGGATGAGAATCGCGGGGACCATGCCCCGATGATGCACTACTATAAGCTGGACGAACTGGCTGATGAGGCCTAAATGAGCGACTTCTACTGTGCTGGAAGTGTCCTCCTGAATGAACACCACCAAAACTACCATATCCTCGAGGCCTCTTGGCCTCCCTCTCGACTCGCTCCTGGCGGCGAACTGACTAAATCTCTCTATCAATGTCAACCACCTCCTCAAAATAAGCGCAATATACCCTCTCCCTGGTCAGAAAAATCTGTAGCTGATAAGTGAGGCCATCGACGAACCTCCTGATCCTCTCCCTATCTGTGGGAACTAGCAAGATAGCATGACAGGCCAACTCGGAGAACCTCATATCATATTGTGTCACAGTCATGTCCTCCTGACGCAAATGCTCGAACTGCCTGCGTAGCTCCTTTATGCGGGAATGTGGTACATACTTCTCCAGGAAAAGAATGGAGAACTGATGCCAGGCAAGGGGTGTTGCACCAACAAGCCTACGTCTCTCATAATCGTCCCACCAAGTGAATGCAGCTCCTAAGAACTAGAAAGTAGTGAACGAGATCCCATTGGTCTCCAATATCCCTGTTGTGCGAAGAATCTCTAACACTTGTCTAAGAAACCCTGGGCATCCTCGCCCCCAACACTACTGAATGTCGGAGGTTGAAGTCTACCAAATCTCTCCAACCTATGCTGCTCGTCATCTGGCATGACGGGAATCACATAATGTTGGACAGATGCAACCGGCTGGGTTGGAGCTGCCCCTGTGTCTGAAGTCCCTAAACGACCTGCTCAGGTGTACAGGCAGCTGGAGTTTGAGTGCCTCCCCCGATCTGAGAAGTAGCGATTGTAGTAGAAACAACGACTGCCTATGCTAGATTGGTGCACAGGGTCAGAATCTGGGCCAAAGTCTCCTGAAGACCTGGAATCACAATAGGCACTACCGGTGCCTGAGCCGGTCCCACTGATACATCAGTGGCTAGGACCTGGTCTGGAACAACTGGAGGGTCCACGGGTACTACCCCGGCTGTTGCGCGGGCTGCACCTCTCCCTCTACCATGGCCTCGACTGCGGCCTCAGCCTCTCACGGGCCTAACTGGTGTCTGGTCACCCTGATCGGTATCGAGTGTCCTCACCATCTATGAGAGAATGAAACAACAGAAGTTTAGCTTCTAGAATCAACAGATTCACACGATAAAATTCAAGAATGTGATTTCCTAAGGGTTCTATAGCCTCTCGAAGATAAATACAGACGTCTCCGTACCGATCCGCAAGACTCTACTAAACTTGCTCATGACCGGTGAGACCTATATAACCTAGAGCTCTGATACCAACTTGTCACGATCCCAAAGTACCCATTCGTGATGGCGCCTATCGTGAAATCAGGCAAGCCACACATTTCATTTGTTTTAAGATTTATTTCAGAAATTCTCTACATTTACAGCAAAAATCTCATTTATAAAATCATTTAAAAGTTTAACACCATTAAAACATAAATAAAAACCAATCCCAGAACTAGTGTCACCGAGTCATGAGCTACTATAATAAAAATGTCAAATACAAAACTGACATAATAGTGTCTGGAATAATAAAATGCAGTAGGTAGATAAAGAAGGAGAAAACGAGGTTGTGATCACTAGCTGCTACCTCGAAGACTCCAAAAGAAACTCTGACATCAATCAGCAACCGCTACCGGGTCCTGATGTACCTAAATTTGCACACAAGGTGCAGGGGGTAACGTGAGTACACTAACTCAGAAGTAACGAACCCTAACTATGGGCTGAGAGGTAGGGACGGACTAAACCTCAGCAATTATAACAAAAAAATGTATAAAATTTAGACATGTTCATAGTTCGAGCAGATAATGAAAATAGAATATGTGAGGTATGATCAGTAACCCATGTATAACTCAGTATACTCTACATGCCAATGTATCACCAGTGTGGAAATGCACATAGTTCTCACAACTCTCACACAAATCTCCGCTCAGTACTGTATATGGCTCTCAAACCCAAGGAAGATCCATCCCGGAATATGCATAAACACCGGTGACTGTAGTCACTCAGTATTGAGGAAGGCCAATCCAGCCCTGTCACGACCCAAAATCTATGGGTCGTGATGGAGCCGGACACACTGTCTGGAAAGCCAACCCCTAAATTGGTTAAAATACCTTCCTGCTTAACATTTTCGAAATCATGCCTTTTTCTGCATTTCATAACCAAATAATTAAAAACTCTCGTAAGTTAAATACAGCAGGAAATCAACTTAATATAGTAAAAGAAATACCAATACATCCCCAGAACCCGGTGACCCAAGTACATGAGAAATTTCTAAGAATTTATACAATTATACAGCTCCTGTCCCAGAAATAAATGGGACAAAGGCAATAGAGGTACAATGTAAAGATATAAAAAGAAGGAGACTATGTTGGCTGCGGAACGCCTCCGGATGAATGCAGCCCGAGTAAGTCTCCAAACCAATCACTGTACTTTGAAGGTACCTGTGCAACGAAAGTGTAGCATGAGTACATATACATATATGTACCCAGTGAGTATCCCGTCTAAACTCGAAGGAGTAGTGACAAGAGGTCGACTAGATACTCACTAAGGTCCAACAACATGATATATGACAAGATATGGCTAAAGCAATAGGCATGTGAAACGGTAAACAACAAATACATAGCAAATAATGTAGTCCAAATAATAACTGAAGAATGAACAACAAAGTACCAGAATCTCCTCTTAACCAATACCTGACAGCCCAGTTATAAGTGACTCGGAACTCAAGTTATCATACACACACCAGGACAAGACAACCGGTCAGAGTCATAAGGGTGGTCATAAGGACTGAGGTCATAAGCTAACCCACGATCGCGCATCGTACCTGCGACTCGTGTGCTGACTCGATAATGATAAGTTGACCCACGATCGCGCATCATACCTGCGACTCGTGTGCTGACTCGATAATGATAAGTTGACCCACGATCGCGCATCATACCTGCGACTCGTGTGCTGACTCGATAATGATAAGTTGACCCACGATCGCGCATCATACCTGCGACTCGTGTGCTGACTCGATAATAATAAGCTAACCCAATATCGCGCATCGTACCTACGACTCGATAACAAGTGTGTATATATAAGTACAAATGTGTACCAACTCAACAGTGAACTCAACAGGACTGTGCCAATACCACGGATAATCAACTAGGATTTAAATCATAATACTTCACTTTTACTTATCACTTCAACAGTAATTACAACTCATAACACATACGAAGGTACAGATAGGGCACATAGAGACATGCTTGTGAATCCTAAGGCTACCCGACATAGCAATATAGTCACCACGTACGGACTCTCGTCACTTGGTACGTACGTGGCCCCCACAACATGTACACACAGCAATCAAGAACCTATGGGGACATTTTCCCCCTTACAAGGTTGGAAAGGAGACTCACCTCGTGTCGAATCTACCTCTCAGACCAAGGATGCTCCCCCAACTCCAAACTCTACACCCAAAGACTCGTAGATGGAGTGGAAAAAATCCGTATGATATTCTTGGTAAAGATTGTACCTCTGGTTATAATGCAAGAACTGCAATAATAGTAATAACTTTATTATCTTCAACAAGCCAGCAGAGCTCCACAATTTCTTCTTTGACATTTTCCGAGGTCTACAACTCTTTTCCTCTATCTCAAATTCTCCAACATAATTACTACCTTCCGAAGAAACCTCCAGCAAAGTACTTACTTGACAACGCTAATTTTTCTTTAATTTGTTTTACAAGCAGATCTATGTGCGAGTAATCTTGAACAACATTATGGGGATGTCAACGGTGTTGTTTGTTTTGTATGCAAAGGAATATTGTGTGGAGTGCTGAATGTTATAAATGATTTACCAAGAATGAGTGTACCCCAAAAATTATCAAAATAGTCATAAATCTTCTAATTACATGTTTGAATAGGTGTGGCTCACATTAATTGACACCTTTCAATTTAATTAAAGAGTTACCTTGTTTGATTTGTGTTGATGCCATGTGATGTCCTTAATTATCCCAATTATTTAGATAATTACCAATTTACCCGCATAATTAAGAATTATGTCAAATTACTTAAAATACTATCCACATTTAACACATTTTATATATACCATACTATCAAGGCCATGTGGTACCTTGTATGGTACTAATCCATAAATACTCGGTATTACTGTTCGGCCCGTATTTTATCTCAAAATGCCAAACTTCGATGAAATTCGTTTTCATCGATTTTCTTACCCTCTAACCTTCACGAATTTACCTATCCCTTGTTTGAAATAGCGTGATACTTATAAATTCAAAATAAATCTCATTTAGGGAAACGGGGTCCGATAACGCAAAATGACCGGTCGGATCGTTACAAGCCCCACGGAGAAGATCCATCCCCGAAATACAACATTCGGACAAGATCCATGTCCAGGGAAGATCCATCCCTCAATATCATCAATTGCGCTCACTAGGGGTGTAAAGACTCCGGGGGGCTCCTCTTAGTCCAAGCGCTATAACAAGACAACGAAGGCATAATCAATATCTCACTGCGGTGTGCAGTCCGATCCCATAACTGTCTCTCAATAACAGGCTCTCGGCGTCACTCAGTCATCACTCTCCAGTCTCGCTCACATGGGCTCACATATGTATGAACTAGCCCGAATCAATGATAAATGTACAAAATTAATAGTTACCGAGACTGAGACATGATATGATATGCTATGATAGGACTGAGTATGTAACATCAATAAAACACATGAGAAGACGGAAATAAATGACCACTTGGGTCTCGACAATATCAGGATGAAGCCTTAACATAGTACTTAGCACGATTTCTAGCATAATCACATTAACCACATTAAGAGAAGTGCGGATATCAATCCATATTAGCTACTAAACGGTGCCATGGGATGAGCCATGCCACAAATCACATGGTGCACGCCCATCACTTGGCATGTGCGTCACCTTAATTATATTCGTATAGCATACAGTTCGGGATTTCGAACCCTCAAAACCAAGTTTGGAAACGTTACTTACCTCAAGCCGGCTAAAATCCTATCCCACAATGCCTTTGCCACTAGACTCGGCCTCCACTTGCTCCAAATCTAACCAAAAATCATATTTATATCATCAATATATGCTAAGGAACAAAGCCCATTCGAAATTTATCAAAATTAACCAAAATTCCCGAAAATTGGCCAAACCCAACCCCAGGGCCCACGTCTCGGAATTCGATAAAAATATAAAACTAGAATCCTTATTCCCTCACGAGTATACCCATATCAAATCCATTGAAATCCGACCTCAAAAATACCCATTCAATTCTCCAAAAGAATTCTCAAACTTTTCTTCCATTTTCCCCCAATTTCCACTCCAATTTCTCAAATTAAATGATGAAATTCAAGACTAAATTATGGAATTTAACCAAAACTAGGTGAGAAATACTTACCCCAATCACTCTACTTAAAATCTCTTCAAAATTTGCCTTCTCCCGTGCTCTCCAATGGTTTTTGAGGTTTTGGACTTAAACCCTCGATTTTTTAATATAAACTGTCTACCTAGATTTTCCTTCTACGCGAACGCGGCGGTACTCTCGCGTTCGCGTAGGCCAACCTCGACTGCCTCCCAAAATACCCTTCGTGAACGCGGCCAGTGCTTCACAAACGCAAAGCTTTAGAAATCTCAAGCCTCTGCGAACGCGTTCCATACATCGCGAACGCATAGACCAATGACCTGGTGTCCCCAGCTGCCAACTACCATTTGCGAACGCGGGCCCCAGAGTGCGAACGCGTAGAACACTTCACCCAAACCTCCGCGTTCACGTCCTCCTCTTCGTGAACGCATAGAACAAATTCCTCAGCTCCCCCATTTACTCATCGGGAACGTGTCACTCCACCCACGAACGCGATGAACAAAATTTCTCTGCAACAACACCAGAAAATCTACCAAGTTCAAAATCCTAGAATTGGTCCGTTTACCATCCGAAACTCACCCGAGGCCCTCGGGGCCTCAACCAAACCTGCCAAACCACCCCCATAACCTCATTCAAACTTAGTCGAGCCTTCGAACAACTCAAAATAACGCCAAAACACCAAATAAACCTCGGATTCAAGCCTAAGAACTTAGAAACTTCCAAATTTCACCAACGGTGCCGAAACCACCCAAACCACGTCCGAATGACCTGAAAATTTGCACACACATCCAAAATGACACTTCGAACCTATTCCAACTTTCATAATTCCATTTCGACCCCGATGGTGTATTTTCCACTACCGATCAGACATCGCCAAAACTCAATTTCGCCAATTCAAGCCTAATTCTACTCCGGACCTCAAAATAACATCCCGAACACACTCCTAAGTCCCTAATCACCTAACGAAGCTATCCGAGATATAAAATCCATATTCCGAGGTCGTTTCCTATAAGTCAACTTTCGATTGACTTTTTCAATTATTAAGCTAACTTAAGAGACTAAGTGTCTCATTTCTCACCACAACCACTCCAAACTCGAACCAACCGACCCAACACAACATAATTAGGCTAAGCAACACATGATAAAGCAGAAACAGGGAAAACGGGGCTAATCTCACGGAACGATCGGCCGGGTCGTTACAAAAATTATCTATATTTTTTAAGTTATTTTAACAGTACAAAGCCCCAATGCAAAAACAAAAGAAATTAAAATCACTAAATTAACTAATCAGAAAAAAATCTTATTCAATTCTTTTCAAATTCTTCGTGTATGTAAAATTATTCTTTAAGTTGATAAAACTCCTAAGTTACATAAATTTATTTCCACAAGAAAAGCATTCACGGTGAAAGAAATTAGAAAATAGAGCAAAATTAGCTATATCATAGTGTATTTGTTACTTGTTTTCAGTATTTAGTAACCAAAATAACAATACTTTTCATCATATATTCCTACTTAAATCATCAAAAATCACAAAGCATATAAAAGTTTTACAAGGTAGTATTCTTTATTTATTGTAGTAGCTAAATTAGACCCGCATTTATCAATTTTAGGAACTTATATTTTCTTTTAATTTTATAAGATAATATATTCACCTATATAGGGTACACGTTTGCGCGTGCCCTAAGACTAGTAGATAGAATAAATGGGAAAAAGAAATCAATGTTATGAAACAATAAAAGAAGAAAAAGAGTATTGCAGAGAAAGAAAGAGAGATAGAGATAGAGGGAGAATTCTTATTGATTGGAATTAATTACAATGGAATAGAACTCCTCTATTAATAGGGGAAAAGTGACTTAGCCACCAAGTAACAAACCCTAGAATCTCTCTAGAATATAGACATTCACCATAAATAAAATACTATTTATAACACTCCCCCTTGTATGTCCCTTCAACAGATAATGTGCCTCGTTAAAACCTTAACTAAAATAAAACCAAGTGGGAAAAAAATTCTAGTAAAGGAAAAAGAGTACACATGTTTAGAAATAAGCCTTTTGGTTGCCTCGTTAAAAATCTTGCAAGAAAAACCCAGCGGGACAAAACCTTGTAAGAGAAAAAAGAGTACAACATGTATTAACTCCTCCCGATGAGAGCATCAATTCACATCATTGAGTCTTTGCATCCCAATCTTGTGCACTATCTTCAAAAGATCGTTGGTAGATATTTGATAAACAAATCATCCATATTAATTTGAATGAATATGTTGCACCTTGAAATCATCATTCTTGATAGAGATGTAATGTCTTCATATAATGTCGTGGAATAACCTTTTCAATATCTCCATAGAGGGAAAAATTCTCGCTATCACACTATCATGCTTATAGTTATAGCAAGATACAAATGTGTATTAAGTACACTTAGGATGTTGTACTTCATGACCAAGAATTATATATGCTTTAAGCAATTTAAATCCTTGAGGGGTTGTCATATAAGTTAAGTCATATAAGCCATATGAATAGACTTTAGATGCATATCAAGTTTTTGTGTCATGCTAGACATATAAGATAGATAAAGGCGATTGCACACACCATTGACTTTATACTTTCAAGTGTTTGAACTGCAAGTCCAGAACTATATGTCTTTCATATGAAACCAATCCTATTCGAATTTTGTCTCTTCCATTTGGCCAATATTTTTGTGTCTGTATTCGACAGACTTAAGATCCTCATCTATACTTAGCGCTATCATAAATGTCATCGACGAACATTTTATATCGGTTCTAATATTGTTTTTCATAAAGACATAATATAGACATCTCTTCATTCTTATTTTCAGGTACCTGAACCTCTTCTGATATTTTATGAAGTGTTATGTCATATGATCTTCTAGATCACTTTCCTCCTTATTATGATCATTTGCTCACCTTCTTTATCAAGAATTCTATTTGAAACCGATTTGTCTATATACTTTAAGCGTACCATAGACTTTGTCCTTCTAGGACTTATTCAAATATGGGCATTTTCAGTGAGAATATAGTTACTTTCTTTGGGTTAGCAAACGCGTCTGGCATGCTTTGTAATATATTGTATATAAATTATCTTCGAGGATCTAGATGTACAAATGATAATTCATTCCACGTAACTGTTTCTCAATCGTTTATCTTGTCTCCTCCTCATGTTAGAAAAACTAAATTTCTTCCTCAATTTTGGGAACCCATCTTTGTGCATTATGGTGTTAATCAAAATATTCACCGCACATCAATAATAATAAGATGAAATTTTGGTTCCTGACCCTGAACCACTTGTGAGGGGAGAATGTAATATACTTTCGTACATAACGTATATCATGATATAGATAACTTTGTTCTCATAAGCAATAGTTTAACTATCAAGGGCAGACACTCAATAAAGCATTTTGCTAAATCAATTGTGATGTAAACCAACTTATCAAGATGAACTATCTTGAATACCATTTTGGACTTCCAGCATTTACTTCAGACAGAAAGTTTGGGACTCAAAGTGTGCCCTCATGAAGCAGGGAAAAACTTCAAAATGTGTCTTTTACGTAACTTGGATAGCTGAGTGGTCAATCCTGCACCAATCGTTGATGAGTTGTCTCGCTCGAAAGCTATAACCTGCCCCCCGAACTCGGCAAATCTAGAATATGCTCTAAATAAAATTATTGAGCAAGTTACCTCGCAAACAGTAAGTTGCGGGTTAATAATAATCGCACATGTAACCATCTCATATATGCATCTTATGTGGTATACATGGCAGGTGAATGAACTCAGATTCACCTTTGATATTTCCAGCATTCATGAGATTCAATCCCAATTTTTAGTTGGTCTATTAATTAATGGAACAAACAACACAAGAGAATTCATATAGAACTTTCTAGTTCTTTAATATTTACCAATGTGAATTCTCTTTTATTTTTTTGCACATCATACTTAAATTAACATGGCTAAACCAATTATGTCAGCTGGATAAATTATCAATATTGTTAAACTTCAGGTTTACACCATGACGTGTGTGATTATCAATAAACTCCAAGTTTATTAATTATGATATGCGTTTTTATATCAATAAACTTTCACTTTATTGTGGTATTCTTTTATTTGTGTAGTACAAACAGGAGAATAAAGCGAGTAACTTTAACATACATATTATCCGCTACAAGTTGTAGTAATAGAAGATATTAAATCTTTCCTTTATTTATAGTCTCAATATAACCAACCGTTTTCGCAAACATTTTAGAAACTCAATAAGTTTCTTTGAGACTTACTACAACACAATAAATTGACATGATAATCAATTGTATTCCTCCAAAATAGTAATAATTAGTTCTTCCAATGCTCTCAATTAATTTGATACTACCACATGTTCATCATCATCCATATGGTGAATATCACTTTTAAAGAGAAAGGTATAAATTATTGTCATTGTCAAAATTATATACAAGATCTGTTCCTTGCATTACTGTTATCCTTTAGTAATCACATTGCCAAAATATTTTGGCGTACAATAGGTACGTGACCAATGATCATTCATGCCATAATAATGACATTATTTTCTTATATCATCACAAACCTCCTTCTAGAGGTGAGTGTTGTATATCCACTACCACTAGCACGTTCCTATTCTTCGAAGAATGAATATGTATTCGTAAAACAGACGTTGTCATTCATGAATGGACCATAATCATCTATATGTGCTTTACAAAATCTCATGTCAAATAGATGACAAATATTACTTTCACAAAGTGAAAGATTATTTTGAGAATCCTTATTATTCTCATTATCATAGTGATGATGACGATTATATAATCGTCTACTGCTACGTCCACATCCATTGATACCTTCACGATAATAATTTTGTCTTCTTTTAGACTTATCACATATTGATATCACATTCTCTTAAGGGGAATGAGAATGAAGCAAATTCAATGGGACGGGTTTCCACTTCTTTGCCCTCAATCATACATGAATTTGATCATGGCAAGACATAGATATTTTACCACTTCAGGTGGTTATAATTTCTTACAAACTTCATTAGAGTTATAATCCAAGTTTATTGTATTTGCTTGTTTTTAAAATGAAATTATAGAATTTCAAGAATTTAAAAGAGAAAAATAAAGTAAAATACTTACCTTAAATCTAGAATTTAATCATGAAACATGGTATGAAACAATAAAAGAAGAAAATGAGTATTGCAGAGACAGAGAGAGAATTCTTATTGGTTGAGATTAATTATAATGGAATAGAACTACTCTATTTATAGGGTAAAAATGACTTAGTCACCAAGTAACAAACTCTATAATCTTTCTAGAATATAGATATTAATCATAAATAAAATTTTCTATTATATAGAAGAGAGAAGAGATGGTTGACCAAGTTAAATATATTAGTACATTGTTTGCTTGTATAGTAGGCTCAAAAGTTTGGTTGTGGGTTCTTAAAATGAAAAACCAAAACTAACATGGACATAAGCTATTAAATTTTTAAGGCGAACCCCACTTTCCATTCAATCTTCAGTATCTTCATTAATTGCATTACTTAATTGTTATCATTATTTTTTTAATAAGTACTTTCAACTATAAAAATTATCTTTTGATAATCTTATAATTCAAATGTTCACCTGATTAAAAATACTACGGTTACATACATTTATATATGATAATTTTTTTCATCTCCTTAAGAAATATTATTTCATTTATTTTATTTATTAACTGTTCCAGGTAAAGAAGATTTCATTAAAAAGCAACTAGTGCTAATGTATGTTGATTTACATTCAAATGTTATTATATCATTACCATTGATATCATATTATACAATTTTCTTATTAAATTACAATTTCAATTGGAATACTTTATAAAAATCGGAAAAAAATATTTAAGAATAAATTATAGTTTCAAGTCCCTTTTTTTATTATAGAATATTAAAAATTTGTTCAATTGTATAATAAGTATCCCCTCTCTAAAATATGAGTTGAGTGTGACGTCCCCTCCAGGGCCCGACCACCTAAGATATTGTTCCACCTTGACCAGCGTTCACCCCTATGCAGCTGCAGCCAATTGGGATCGAACCTGGCACCTAAGGCTTTTTGCTCCCCTGAAGGCCACGCCTCTCACCAATTGAGCTGCAAGTTCGATCCCAAGTGGCTGTTGCAACTCAATTGGTGAGAGGCGTGCCCTTCAGGGGAGCAAAAAGCCTTAGGTGTCAGGTTCGATCCCAAGTGGCTGCAGCTGCAGAGGGGTGAACGCTGGGCCAAGGTGGAACAATACCTTAGGTGGTCGGGCCTTGGAGGGGACGTCATATTGAGAATGTCTGAAGTAAAAAGCAAGACAATTAATTTGTGAAATTTTTTTCTTTTAAAAATATTATATATTAGAAAATATGAGAAGTATCGTCATACAGGATTATACTTCTCCCTCTATGATCGAAGTTAGTTGAGTACATACTCTATTCAATAAGAATTCAACACATATAAATTTCAAAATACATAAATATATAGTTAATTGCTTTTGAAAAATCTCAACAAATACTACTATTGTGATAAAAACTTGCATTATACCCTAAATAGTATCTCAATCATATCAAATGAACTAGAAAAAACTGCAATATTTCAATTTAAGGTCAGTTTGATTAGTATTTAGTGTAATCGAGAGATTAATTTATTTTAATACTATGTCATTCAACTATAACAAAATACAAGTTTTCTTGTTAACATTCTTAATAATTAAAACTCATGATTATTATATCAAAAGACCAAAAAATACATTTTCATCAACTATTTGGGAATAATATTACTATTTTATTATTCAAATTTTGAATAGTATAGAAAGAAAAAAGTAATACATTAACACAACTGAAAATACTAAAAGAATAAAACTATATATCATTCAATTTAAACAATCAGAAATATACATGGCGACTTATTTTTCGATTGACTTTTTAATTATTATTCATATTAATTACTTAAGGCTTAGTGGTGCAAAAAAATTTAAAACAAAGAACTGTAGACCATATGTATAAACAATTTAAATTCTACTTGAATTATTATCTAATTATTGTATAATAAGGCATTAAACTTTGACAAGTATTTCAAACTGATTGGAATAGTAATACGATTTCAAAAAATTAAAAATTCATATAATGCAAAAAATAAATAACAATACATGTAATCGTGATTTTATGTGTTATTACACAAAATTTATTGTCTTTCTTCTTTCTCTTAAGGCGTAGAAAGTGTTAGCAATAAACCAAGAAATATTATTAAAAAAAAAGACAATTGAGTCAGTTCATCGCACGGGTACCTAGTACTATTTATAAGAATCAAATTTATATCGACTGAAATGGAGGCGTCGTCACGTTGTTTCAACTGTTCATAATGGGAAGCAGCTGACACGTGCCGGTTCTTCTTACGTGGACCAATGAAGTACCGAAAACAGATCGTTTCTTAACCCTCTCCTCTCGTCCACGAATTTGATACCCCCAAAGCCCCAGAAGTTTTAAGGCCACAAATTTGATCTCATTGCCCACTTGGCTTTCCACGTACTTAATATTTAAAAATACATTATATATCTTCGAGAAAATTTCAAAGCAAAGGAAAAGGTTACAGAACTTCCAAGACCTGTGTTTCCTGAGAATCAAATTAGGGTTTCTGGAATTACAGTATTGATTTTCCGGCAAAGTTCATTCTTTAGGAGATTTATCGGTTGTCCGGTGAGCTTTCCAACAGTAAAATTATCTTACTCTTTTAATTTTGCTGTATTGTCAGTGTTTCCAGCTTGTGAATTGATTTGTTGCTGAAAAGAGTAGCGAAATTTTTTAATCTGGAAATTATTGTTTTGAATGTTTCTGTGTCGTACCTCTTTAACTGATGATTTCACTTAGTTGAACCCGATTTAGCACTTGATTGAGAAATACTAATAACATGCGGCGTACCTCTAATTAATAAATAAAAAAGGGTAGCGTTACCACCTTCACATCCGCGTCCTGTTACTACTCGTCAATTGAGTTAGCAAATACCAGTGATTTATGAACACTGTTTGCTCTTTTCCTTGTTACGCTGATATTTGCTCAATTTTCTGTTTGTTCAACCGTCTTTTATATTATGTCTGCGTGTTTTTAAGATAATAGATACTGTGAAACTCACATTTATTCTTTTCCCTCCGGCCAAAAGAGAGACCAAATGAGAAAAAGAGACCATTGTGTCTGGAATTTCATTATTAGTGGCAGTCTTGTATTCTAATATTGTAGATTTCTATCTTCATGTTGTTCCTTTCGCCTTGTTTCCTTTTGTTTTGTTCTCGTTATTGCTTGACATGCTTGTTGCTACTGCTCTTTTCTCATTTTTTCTCGTACCGGGGGTCTACTAGAAACAACCTCTCTACATTCACTGTAGCCTATACTGGATGGTTGTTGTTGTGTCTGGAATGTGAATTATTTCACCTTCTCCTTTTACGACTTGCCCCCCCCCCCCCCCC
>ML273822.1:17897-62512 GCA_005239495.1 Nicotiana undulata | reverse complement strand
TCTCCTTTTCTTTTTTATACGTGCCCCCCCCCCCCCCCCCCCCTTTATTTTATTCTTTAGTTTTAATTTCTTGATTTTCTCTCAATACAGTAAATGTTCTTTGCCAAATTGGTATGGAGGCCTAGTTAATATACCGTAATTTTTCTTTTTGAGAATAGGTTAATATACCATAAAGTTGGTCTTTCAGTAGCTGTGACTACTCATAATCTCTCAGGACTGGTTAGACTTTAAGTATCTTCTAGATTGGCATCGATCATCATTCTACTTTCATCTGGCTATTTTCATTTTTCAAATTAAACTTTATTAAAATCTACTCTTGATGAACTCGTTTTGACAAATATTCTCTGCAGTTACTACAGCTAAAATTAAGGTATTACAGCTAGAAGCTAAAGATGGGAACAAGTTTTGCGATAGTGATAATCAAATAATGCAATATCCTATTGTGGATGTGTTGGTGAATTCCTTCCAAGAGTGATAACTGTGCAAGGAGGTGGTTTAATCAAGTATTGTGGGAAATTAAATATTCTAATCAGCGATAGGAGCAAGAAGAAGTTCCTCCCCTAAATAGTAGCAGCAGCATGATGTTAGAAGAGGACTTATGGGCGGAAGCACCTGATTTTGTGTTGCCTAATACCTGTGGCAAAAGCTCATTAAATGTTGGGACATTGCATCGTTGCTTCAAACGTAAAAACGTAGATTCCATTGACAGTGACTTCTGCCAAAATGGCCCCATTTTGGACAACAAGAAAGCTGCCATTGGGGAAAATTCATGTAGCTTTCCACTTGGTCCCATTTCTCTTGTAGATGATGATCTGAGTTGTTTTGACGACAACCAGGTGGATAAAGACACTAATGATCTCTTGTATTATAACTGGTCTGAGATGGGTAACTTTGAGGATATTGACATGATGTTCAGGTAATTGCTTTCTTCATATTCAGTGAGGTGAAGCTTTCAATTGTCCTATATTTTTTTTCCTCTTCCCTCTTTCCTCATTTCTTGCTTTCCTCTTCTTCTTACTATTCTTCCTGAGCCGAAGGTCTATTGGAAACAACCTCTCTACCTGTTAGGTAGGGGTAAGATCTGCGTACAGACTACCCTCCCCTCCCCAGACCCCACTTGGTGGGAACATATTGGGTTTGTTGTTGTTGTATGTTTAAAAGGAGGAATTCTATTCAAACTAGTACTCACTATTGTGATGTTCTCCAGCAGTTGTGATTCGACATTTGGACTTGGAGCCAGCAATGAGGATGACCTTGGTTGGTTTGCATCATCAGATGCTATTGAAGGATCTAGAGATCGATTGAGGTCAGATATTCAGTGTCAAAACTCAACATCCAGTGCACTGGAATATAACGGCAGTCTTGAAGTTTCAAGAACAGAGGAAATGGGCAGTTCAATTAGTGATTCTGGCATTAAAAGTCAACCAGTTAGCGATAACGGAAATTTGTGGCCCTCACAGAAAGATGAATTGGCCAATCTGAGCCATCTGTCTTTTGTGAATGGATCAAGTAATTCAGAGTGCAAACTAGTACCTCAAAAGAAAGTAAGTATAATTCTGTCTTGGTGTACTTCAAATTCTTCTGTCTTACTTTGCGTTCTGTGTTGGGTTACTTCTGAGGTGGGCGTTTGGAGAAAGTAGAATTTTTTGATAGACTCCAAGTTGAGATGTTGAATAACAGTCAACCGAGGATCAGCGAGTGTAATGGTAAATTTTAAAAAGAGAAAGTAGAATTTTTTGATAGACTCCAAGTTGAGATGTTGAATAACAGTCAACCGAGGATCAGCGAGTGTAATGGTAAATTTTAAAAAGAGAAAGTAGAATTTTTTGATAGACTCCAAGTTGAGATGTTGAATAACAGTCAACCGAGGATCAGCGAGTGTAATGGTAAATTTTAAAAATGATGGTAGTTCCACGATACATGATCTTTCTCTGCGTGCGCGCGTTTATGTAATATGAGATCTCATAACCTTTGCATGGGCTCAGTTCATCCTGAAAGTGTGGTACCGGTATTATTTTAAATTCTTCCTAGGGTGTGGTAACTTGTTTTGAAAATTTATTTCATTCTTCATTACTTAATATGTGAGATGTGGACCTTCTAATTGTATATTAGGTTGATTGTTGAGTCATCTTGTCAAAAAGAATTGGGTGCATTCATCTTGACTGCTATTGCATAAAGATAGTCAACAATGTTTCCCCCTCGTTTTATTAATTTTGCTTGTGTGGTTCTCCACAGAATAATATAAATAAGAAGGACGCAAATCACCAGAACCAATCGGAAGGAAAGAGAAAATGTGTTTTTATAGAAAATGGTGGTGCCTTGCGTAATATCGATGGCCTTTCAGAAGAGAGAAGACATTCTACTGAGGCCACTGGACCTAAAGGCAATTTGATATCATCGGGTATTCCTCAGCAAAATGAAGCTCTTGAACATGAGACTGGTTACTTACATAGTAGTGTTTCTTACATGTCTGATTACAGTTGTTCAGATCAAATTGTCCATCACCCAACTTCATTGAAGACCAAATCTGGAAATAATGGTTCCATGTCCCTTTCACCCAAGGACTGCTATGCACCAAATCATCTGCAACTTAGGCAGAGCTCTCCTGATCCTTCTTTTCAGACGGGTACTATCACAACAAGTGAAAAGGAGGAGGAGAAGCTACTTCAGCATTCTGGAATTAAGTTTGAAAATAGCAGTGATCCTGAAGGTATTAGCACGAGAATTCCACCAGAATTAGGTTCCTCAATTATAGCAGAGAGCACTTCCATTAGTTCTGGGTTGGATGAAGTAGCAGAAGAAACTGCTGGATTTTATCAGCTTCAACATGTCACAGAACGGGTAAACAGAATCTCTACAAAATTCACATGTGTTTCAATCTTGTTTGGTGATGAATTTATTAAATTGAGTTGGAAAAATAATTCAAAATTACATTTCAAACAAGCCTTATTTTGTTGGTCCGGGTGTCCCTCTACGGAAGTAGTATGTGTTCAAACTTGTTTGATGCGAGTTCATTACTTTAAGCTGGAATATTTTATTTAACCTTACATGTCCAACCGACCTAAGATTTGATGGTTCGAATCTGAAGCAAATTTATTTATTGCTCTAGAGTCATATTATGTGCTAGAAATATTTTACATGCTGCTGTGGTTTAGATAAATATAGTATATTACAGGCTTGCAGTTATACACACTTATACATCAGGGTGGTCTTTTTGGGCATGTTACTGTTGGAGATCTACTAAAGCTGAACTGTTTCATTTCTCATCATCTAGTTGCACACATATGTTGCTTCTTTATGGGGCAACACCTTAAAAGCTTTTGCTTTACTTTTTGAAATTTTGTTTTTTGCTTGCTTGATTATCCAAATCTGAATCCTCTGTCCTCTGGCTGAGGTGTAGAAGTCCTGCTGAAAAATTGACTGATCCGCGGTATTTTCGATTTTATAAAACTAATTATGTTTTACTTGGTTGGTTTAGTTGGATATAAGGACAAAGCTATGCATAAGGGATAGCTTGTACCGGTTGGCTCGGAGCGCTGAACAAAGGCATAGAGATGCTAATGTCATTAATGACTCTGGAGATGATAGAAATAGAAGCCAAGCATTGACTTGCAAAAGGACAAACAAGTATGAGTATTTCTTGAGCGCTAAGGGCCATTCTTCTCAAAACATCTCATAATCTTGACTCTCGTATTACAATTGATTTAATGTGCATGCATAATATTTTCTCAGGATAGCGCGTGATCTTGGCTCTTGCATTGCACAAGTTCTAATGCATTTAGTACTACAAGCTTTCTGTGAGCAGCCAGTTAAATGTGTATTTTGGCATCAAGCTTGAGCTTAATTTAACTTACCTCACAGATGCAAGGTCTTTTGTGTGAATGCCTGAATAGTATCCCGAATTTAAAGTAGCATCTGTTTAGTAGTGTAAGTTCAGAACTCTGCTCCCTTTTTATCCATTTGGGTTTCTCGTTGATCATTTATGCATTTTGCTAGAAAACAGAGTTTGTACCAGGTTTGCCATTGGCTGGTCAACCCTGGGCTTCTTCAGGACAATAGAGAGTACGTACAGTACTAAGTCTTGTGATTAAGGAGCCCGATAGTACAGAGTAGAACTGTTCAGGTTCTATTATAAACATTAAACTGTGCACAACAATCTAGAGAAATAAGCAGGAAGGGTGGATTTTAAATTACAGTTTCTAGTTTCCAGAGATTGCACCCTATGGTTGATGAGTAGACAGTGCTGTCAAGTCTCCACTACCCCTCCCCATCCTAAGATGACTGAAGCAAGGTTTTCTGTGCAAGAAGTTATTGCTTGGGGAAAAAGAAAAGGATAGACAGTTAGAACCTCGAAAGCTTATCGATTGTTGAAATTAATATATATGTCGTTGGAATTAGGAGTCTAGTTAAGTTCTTATTAAGATACTACTGTTTATCGGAAAGATATAACGTTTATAGTGTTTGACACCTTTAATAGGTATGTCTTGTATTTGTCAAATTATCAAGTTTCCAATATATCTCTAATCTTCCATCATTTTTTTCAAAATTTGATCATTTTACATTTCTCTCGAGGTAACTCGAGTGTCTTTCTAAATCCTTTGAATGCAGTTCCTGATCTTTTTTGTTTTCTCCTTTTTCCCGTTTCTGGTATCTTAAGAAACCTCATGTTCACAAGTTTAGCAAGGTATCTCAATGGACAGGATGGTACTGTAGGAGCATGTTTTTTCTGCCAAATAATGTTGGTAGATCTCATTTGTGCTTGTTTGGTTGACGACCAAATCATAGTATTATGCTCAATCTTACTGGGCGAAGGAATAGGACTGTTAGGTCATGTTAGTGGCGATTGCGGAAATTAGACATTCCTCTTTTTCTTTGTTTTGGGTTTCAGAAAGAAAAGGGGGAGGTAGGTGGTCAAGTTAGTGAAAAACTAAGCCAGCATGTTAGGGGGTCTTCATTTTTTCTGTTTGGCTGGGTGGCTGGAGGAAGAAGTGGGGAGGTTGAGGGTCAGTTGGCGGACATCATAGGTGAAATTTTCATAAAGCATTACAGCATTACCATACGTAACTATAGTTTGCCTAATTAATGTTCTTAGCTATTGTTCAACTGTTACCAGCTTGTATCACTAGTATTCAGACACGCAACGAATACAACATGTGTCAATTGTATTTGTTCGCGCAACGAATATAAGTCGTATCAATTGTATCCGTTCGTGCAACGAATACAACCGAGGCGAAATACATGGGTACTTCTTGCATCTTCTTGATGCCTTTTTCTATAAAACTCATTACTTAATCGAAATACATGGGTGTATACAAAGAATACAAGATGTATCGACGGTATCGGCGCACAAACGATTACAACCAAGGTGAAATACGAAAATTATAATGCTCTCGTAGAGAGTCGACCTCAAGACGTCCGCTTACTAACCAGGTGCTCTAACCAATTGAGCTACGAGAGCTTGTTGTGCTCTTGTTTCAGTTCAAAACGATTGATCTACCTATATTTGCTATAAAATTCAAATATAGCTAAGAATTACGAAAGATAAATACAGTGTATATGTTTGTTGTGTCGCGCAATTTTTTCTAGATTCTATTCTATTCGCGTAGTTTTTCCTAGATTCTAATGGTTTGTATTGCAGGTGGCAAGGGTATATGGACATGGAAAGAGACACCAATTCTTTAGATCGATCTATTGCACATTTGCTCTTCCTCAGGTCTTCAGGCTCATCTGTAACACCTGCCCCTGCCCCTGATTCCTTGGCTTGAGGTCCCCTTCCACAGTAAGCTTTTCTAATATTAAACAACATTCATGTTTGACATGGCCGATCAAAACTTATCCTGATAAATCAATGAACAGATCCATGGTTCTCTGAGTTGCCAGCTGGTGATGTCTGAGTCGTGGAGGAATGCAGCTAATCGAGAGCGAAAAGTTGCCGATAACTGACCTTAAATACTTACTTCAAGACTGATGGTGGTGTCTACATTCTATCATGATGCTGGCCATGTATAGGGCCTATCAACAATATGTTACGAGGTATTTTACATGTTTTTTGATGTTTTATTGGAGATGTATCCAATCCATTTTGTTGCATCTCTTTGAATGGGCTTTCACAATCAGTTTCTTTTTATCTTCACTTTGCAATCCATCTTTGTGACTACCACTTTAACTCACAGGATCCATGCACAATAATCCATTCTTCTGTATGCAGATTTTGAACACCTAAATCCATCTGAGAACTGAGCATTTTCTATAATTCTGATATCTTCAAGCCTTGAATTAGTTCATTACATATCTTTCCTTTTTCTGGTGTGTAGGCAGGGCTTTTATATAAATGGTTCCTCTTTTCTTTTTCCTTCTTTAAATTGGGGATGTGATTTTGCTTACATGAAAACAACAAACAGATTTAGACATTGTTTGCCGAAAATTGTTGAAGTAAGATTTTGCAAAAATTCTGCAACCTGCCAGCGAAATCCAAGATTGCTTGTTTTTATTCTTCCTCTTCTATTGGTGGGTTTATATTAACTTCCACGTAGATAGTGAGCTCAGTAGCTGTTTCATCAGGATTCAGGAAGAAGAGCTGAACATACTTTATTGGTTCTAATAGGTGAATGTGTCATCCTAAAGATGAAGGTTTTTTTTCTTTCTGCAGTGAATAAGAGTACGAGGAGCGTATGATTGTACAAAGGACAATTGCCAAACAGTGGTTCTACGTGTTTCCTTTTCGGGTCAGGTAGGAGTGGAGAAATAAAGGGTTGAATATACTTGGCAACCGCGACTCGAACAATTGTAAATTCTACTCAATTGATGGACTCTCTCTTGAACAGTCTAGTGTTGGGATCTTGGGGGTTATAATTTGCCTACGAGGAACATTGTTGGTGTAAATGATGTTATCAATACATTTGCCTTATATAACTTACACGATAATTTTTATTTTTTGTGTATATGGCTATGTTTTGTCATTATATGAGAAAGAAACATTGTGGTAACATGTAAAAGAATTTATGTGATATGTAAATTCTTTTTACCTATTATCATTTACAATTGTTTTTAATTGATGTGTCTATATGCCATGCCATCATATGAGATGCATTTTTGTAAAATGTAATATTTATCTAGCAAAACTTACTCGATAAAATTATTTCACCAGAAATTTATCGGATAGATAGGAAAGGCGGTTACTTTTTACTATGAAAAAATAATTTATGGAATATTATGAGCATACTGCATTAAATCCTAAGTTTAGGGACTAATTGAAATTCGCACGTAGCATGGATTTTGGCATTGCCTATTTGTTTTTTAATGTCGGTTGATGATATGTTTTTCTAGGATTTTCTGAGTGTAGAAAAAGTTTATTTATTTTTAAGTGACAAAAAGGTTTAGTGATTTTGGCACAGTAAACTAAAATTTGATGACCGTTGGTGAATTTACGATAGGACTTGTGCATAACACTCATTTCTTATTAGCTTTCCAGCCAGTGAATCTCAGGTTCCGACAAAGAAAGGTAAATACTGTATTAGACAATCATACAAGGCATTGGTCGATCCTCTCCATTTTTCAGTCGTAACTTTTATATTCCATTTGTATTCTTGATCTGCGGCAACAATGTCCTATGATCTTGATCATAAACAAACCTTATTAAGTCAAGAAATTGATCTACGTGATGTATGATGAAGTCAACAGTAGGGCCAAACTCTAACTCTCTAAATGAGTGTCTCATCAAGTTTTCCCAAGAAGAAAATTTTCTTTGGTTTTTGTGCATCAAAATTCCTCCTCAAGTCCATACTTGGCTTGGACCTCTTTTCTCTGAAACCATCTTTACCCCTTTCCTAAATCTTCGCAAACCATTTAAAATGCAAGCTTTTATTTGTGCAAACAATTTTCTCAACCCCAATTACCATTCTTTCTTATGCTTTGTGATCTATTTGTCATTTTTATTCTTACGATGGAGGTGATCCAGGTGTCTGGATTAGCTTGAATGCACTTCTACAATTACCTCCCACTAATACAAGATTCTGTAACTCTATCCACCAAAGCTAAGGTGACTGGGAAGAATCACCTACTCTATTTTTTGCCCAATGAACTATTTGCATGTAATCATAAGATATCTGGATTTCTCACTTGATCCCTCGGACAGAAACCGGCCCACTTCATGTATTATTGAAAGAAATAAGCAGCTGTTTTTTCTTGACAACTTTAGAACAGAGGTATGTCACCTCACCATATCATGAGTTGCCTTAGATAAATTAAACGGTTTTTCGTTAAAGCTTAGATCATCATTTTAACGCTGCCAAGAAACCACTGGCACTATTGTATGCTTAGACACTAATGCATAGTTGCATACGTTGGATATGATGGAAGAAAAGGCCAAACAATCATTAGCTATAACGAAACTAAAACAAGTGATCATTAACAGACGCAATCCTTTCTGTCTGAAGCACTTGTTGACTGCACGACTTCTTCCAAACAAAAAGTATCTAAAACCCAATCTCCGTTGAAATGTGATACATCTTGAGGAAAACGAATAAAGAGGCGAAAGAACAAAGTGGTGGCACTTTAGCTTTAACGCCAACCAGAATCTACATCACAGGTTATGCACTTTAAACAGATAGCTGCAAGATTACTGCACAATTCCTAGATTCACTTCATCCGAGTAGATCTGTTAAAAGTACAGAGTTGATTGATTATGCCACTGGAGGACCTACATATAATTTGGCCCACTTGTAGACTTGACTAGTCAAATTGCTGGCGGAGATGCATTTCTGTCTCGCTTTTCCATGATGCATGGGACGACTGCCCCTTCATTCTCTTATTCTTCTCCTTGTCTTTGATGGTAGAGCCCTTCTTCTTGACTGGCTCTTCGTCAGTGTCTACAGGCCGATCACTGCACGCTGGGCACACCATCCCTCTTGCGTGCGTGTATGTTTTTGGAATTCCACACTTCAAGCACATCCTAATACAATATGCATTTCATCAAAAGATAGTATATAAATGAAACTGCAATCAATACTCTCAATAAAAGAACTAGCACACATAGTCACAATGCCATATAATGATATATAATCCTAATCACATCCTAATTCGGCATATACTTCATCCAATAGATAAAAGAAAAAGAAAGTTCATTCAGCAGTCTCTAGAAAAAGAACTAATACGTACTAGGTGAAATCGAGGTGTGGTTCTTACTCTGCAGGGACTTCCCTACCCTGGAGGGAACAGAAATTATAGTGGGGTTCACAGTGTTGCCATGACAATGAACAATTCTAGAAAAATTCAAGCTAATGCATCTAGGCGTCTACAATTAAATTCATTACTAGTACAACCCAACAAAGGGTGAAGCAGGATGAGAAAAGAATGAGGCCACTGCTTGATATATTTTCTATGCCATTTTTGGTTAGGGAAACATAAGTACAGTAGCCAAGATGGGAGGCCTGAACTCATGACGCTTGAATTGCAGGTACCACATATAGGAATAGTCATATTAATCACTAAAATCTATCACCTCTCAGAGGGTTCGAGATAAATAGAAGTGTTGAAAAGCAAAAACTTAATTGCAGGATAACCTATCCCAAAACAAAACAAAAAATATTACTTTGCAGGATATAATCATGCTAGGATAGGATATTATGTATCCAATGGTTATGTATTTATGTATTCCTGAACACTCTCTGCATGCGAGCAATTGATAATCTTATATACACCACTGATGAAAACAAACAAAAAACACTTCTTGCAGAATCAGTAGCTGCTCCCCTATAAGTTGTCAACCTAACATTGGTTCCAAACTTATCAACTATAGAATTACACATATGAACTGAGTATTGGTTTAACAGATCCAGTCCAATCATCAAGCATGATCCTTTTTCTTTTTCCTTTTTGCTGATTTCTCTTGGCGCTAAGAGTCCAAATTGGAAACAAGATAGGGAAGTTTTCAGCTTCACCACTTAATAAAAGGAGAGATACATTAAAAGATGAATCAAGGAAAATAATTAAACAGCAGCGATGTTCTCTTTCACTGATAACAGAAATTGCATCATCAATTAGTCTCGTCACAGTCCTAAAGCAAAATGTGAACTTAGTACAACTAACAAAGCAAATGATTAACGATAGTGCGAAGTGATTATTCCAGACAGCAAAAAAAATTGTCTGGACTTTAGAGCTTGACTTCAATCGTTCTCAGTCCCCTTCCTGCCCTTCTTTCCAGGCAAGTGGGGTCAGCCACAGGAAAAACATAGGCGAGAGTTTTTAATAGCTAGATTGACAAAACTGAGATTCAAAGGATATCAATACTAAACACTTCTGCAACCACATACTATACATGAAAATGCATGCAGTTTTACATGGATGCTATTTTTTTAAATCTACTATTTTTATGTTCATCCTTCTCAGACAATCAAGCTAATAAAAGGTTCTCTCTAAATCTTCACCAATATGTTATGTTCAATATCTTCTGCATCTACCTCAAAAGTTCACAACAATAAACCAACCAAAAACAAATTATGCTCCTCACTGGATCCGACAGCTGCACCTTTATAAAAAGCATCTTTTGTTTACTTATGATTCAAATGGATACATCAGCTATAAATCTGGTCTCTATGGTAGGATTGTTTATTTTATTTAGTAAACCCCCTCCATTTCCTTTTATGTCTTCAATTTTCACCATCGCACTTAATAACTTAGTTTGACTTATACTTCTACACTGTGTTAGTAATAGTATAAAAGTATAAAATTAAGTACTAGAGCTTGTTTATAAGGTTAGGAAAGGAAAACACATGACATTGTAATTCAAACTAAGTGTTAAATGCATTTGAAATCTCGAGATAGTGAAAGGCGTATAAAATATTAAAACCTCTAGTAGTGTGTCAACTATCAAAACTATCTAGTCGTACACGTATTTCAAATATTAATGACATTCTTAAAAATAAATTGTCTCTGTCTATTGTTTTTAAAAGTGAAACCGCCAAAATGACAAGGTCCATGGAGTTTGAAGTGTAAAACAAGAGGTGAAACCCACGCTTCACTAAAGTGAACCGCACAAGATACAGAAAATTAAAAATACCTAATAAATATAACTAATTCTAGCATTCAATTTACGATAATACTGACATTAATCCAGCTCACAAAGTTGAGATTCAGATAATGGACCGCTCAATCGAAATGATAATCCCTACCTCAGAAGCTCTGCCGCATCTTCTGCACCAGGATAGCTCGCAGTTGGCACAGGTTTGCCTCCTTGTACAGTGCCAACAGAAACATTTGCTTGACCAGTGGCTGTCCTTGGGATGCTCCCATCAACATCACTTCTGACCCTCTCATGTATCCCTACTAACTGAGCCTTTGACTCTACTACAGCACCTACAAGGGTGAAAGATAAAAAAGGAAAATGTACAAACGTCTGACCATTAGAGATTCTCCTTTATTGTCACAAAGATGACTAAACAAAAGAATAGGAACAAATAGCGTGGTGGTGGTAGTCGAGAAAATTATTCAATTAAAGATACTTCCTAGTGCAAAAAATTGACACGTGTTATAAATATATATTATACTATGAATATTCATTTAGTACTCCACTGTAAATAAGCTTACTGAAGAAACTTATCCATATGGGACTCCCCGTAAATATGTTTATCTATTTGGTACTCTATTGGAAATAAGCTTCCTGAAGAAGCTTATCATTTCGGTACTCCGTTATGGATAAATATTATCCCCGGTAGAAGATTATATATATCTGGTACAGTAGTAACTTACAAGCAGCTTACACAACAGCTTGCAGTAACAGCTTACAAGCAACTTACACAGCAGCTTGCAGTAGCAGCTTATACAACAGCTTCCTTTCTTCTATAAATAGAGGAGATTTCAGTTCATTATGTACATCAGTTGGAAGTTGAATAAGGTATCAATCTCGCTCTATGCTTGTCTTCGATTTATTTACTTTACAATTGTTATTTTATAACACGTTATCAGCACGAGACTCTAATATCTTGAGCACTTTATTTGAGTTTAATTTCTTGTACATGAAGCAACTCACAACCACAAAGAAAGCGAGAAAAACATTGGCTACTGTCAGGTAGTATCATTCCTTTATACTCACTCATGTTCCCTACTAGCTAAGTTTATAATCCGCATGAGATTATATATGCTCATAATTAAGATGATCGTTTGGTAACCCTCTGGACGTTTGTACTGCAATTATCACAAGTGATCTTGAACATGTATATTTTAAAATACTGTAATTTGTATACTTATGTTCCGTTTTACACTTACATGATTTTGAAGGCTTATAATTTTACTCATGAAGAGTAATATCGCAGAAGGGAATACAAAGTGGATAACATTGTTAGATCCACTTAAACTCTAGCAGAGTTTGCAAGAAATATACAACCACCAGAAGTGGTTATGTTTCATATATCTCATTGTAACTAAATTTTGTTAACCTCCGGAAGTGGTATATGCCTATGACCACCAGAAGTGATAATTTAAGCTTTCCATTGTTACAATTGAAGATAAGCTACATAAATATTATCGATATTACATGTCCGCCTCGATTTGCTCCTGAAGTAGTAAATATCTTAAGAGGGGTTGAAGCATCATAATTTAGTGTGATTAATGCACATTCAGATAATTAAGTTCCGTTCCCTGAAGGATGAGAACTTTTGATAAATATTAATCCATTCCCTGAAGTGAATGTGATAATATTAATAAAGCCCGTAAATATGAACACGCTCTTGATGTAAATATATTAGAATTCACCTCTAGAAGAGGTAATATGATTGAGAGAATATATACTCAATATTTCGTATTTTAAATTTGCTCCGGGAGAAATAACACAATTGAAATTTCCTCCTGAAGTAGGAAAATATTATGAAAGTGTATCTTTCTGTGCTTAAACAAAATAATGAGCTATTCAAAGTTATTTTTTAAGCACATTTTCATTCCCTGGAGTGAATGAAGAAATACCACAACTCACCTCCTGAAGAACTAGAATAACAGAGGATATAATTATATAAATATTATTTTGTGGCATAAAACTCATTGCCGCACGTACCTGTTGTACGTAAAACATCTTGGATAATTTTATTAAGTATCATTCTAAGGCAAATGCATCCTTGTAGAATGCTTTATACTGCAACCACATTAATATATTATGGTTAGTTATTGAGTTCCCTGAAGGAAATAGCAACTCGTGCATCTTTCCTTACATATGCAATGACTATGCGGTTGCCGCATTAATACAAAATTTTCAGATGTTAATGGTATTTCTCCTTGAAGGAGATATTTGTCACAAAGTTAGTGGTAGAAATATTAAAATTATTTTCGTCATTTATAAATTAAGAATTAGCTTTATATTGTTTATTTGATTATGATTTTCTCTCATGATACCAGAAGTGTCTAAGCAATATTTGATAGTACAAAATATATCAATAACTCCTGAAGAGCTAATTGTTTGTCTAGAAGACACATGACACCAGTAATGTCTGATAAATATTAGATTGTGGATAATAAATGAAGGCTCTAGAAGAGTTTATATACAAATATGTCATTCATATATGATTATGGTCAAAACATATGTTGTAGTAAACCTAAAGTTTACTAATACAAATGGCTATCATATTGAGACTACAAATTATTGGAAGATTTAAAATCTACATGTTTCCACAATCATAGGGGGTAAAATAATAAGTATGTGAGAAGTTACCCGCCTTATTCTTCAATTTGTACTACATCATGTATCACAGTAAACCAGAAGTTTTACGGAGGCAAAAGTAGCAACAGTAAATCAGAAATTTGCTAATACAAAAAGTAGCCACAGTAAATCAGAAGTTTACTAATGCAAAAGTTTATGTTATAGTAAACCAGAAGTTTACTAAGAGATAGCACATGCCATGATAAACATGAAGTTATCATTTGCCATTTTTAAAATGAGCTATTTGAGAATTCAAATAAGCATATACTTAGAATATTCTTCAAAAATTCTCTTGTATTACCTGTTCTCAAAATAAATTGATTATACCAGCTAAAGTTGGAACTAAAACCCCTGAATTCTGAAATATATGAAAGGTGAATATGGGCATATTCACCTATCATGTGAACCACTTATAGATGCATATATGAGATGGTTACACGTGCGTTTATTGTCAACCTGCAGTTTGGTATTTAAAATTGCTTTTATCAATTAAGAGCATAATTTTCAGATTATGAAATTAAGATAGTTCATCTTGATGATGCTGGTTTATATCCAAGCTAGTTTAGCATTGAATACCTCATATTAATGGCTAAACTATGGCTTATGAGAACAAAGCCTCATGTGTTGGTCTAAGATTTTCTAAATTGCATACAGCAGCACTTGTATGCATCAAACCAACAAAATATGATAACCCCTCCCCTCACAATTGGTTTAGGATCAGAAACCAAAAACTATTACTATCTAATAACTTTTGATGTGTGGTATATGATTAATTTCTCTACCACAATGCCCAAAGATATGTTTCCCAAAGAAGATTGGGGATATATGTTAGTTTTTCTAACATTTGGGGGATGGAATGAACAGCCGGAAAATATGCTATATGAATCGAATTATCATCCTCACTCAGAAGATAATTCAAGTCAAATGCTAGAAGCACTTGCTGATCCAAAATTAAATATCATATTTCAGCTGTGAATGCTCCTATTAAAATTAAAAAGTCCCTGAAGGGTGGAGTTTACTGACGCATGAAGCGTGGTAGACCAATCGGTTCCAAAGATAACAATCCTTGAAAAGGATAGGAGCAAATGATCAAAATGATCACAATAAGGAGGAAATAAGCTCAAGAAGAGCCCATGACATAACATTTCATGAAACTCCAGAAGAAGTTCGGGTACCTGAAAATAAAGAAAGTGATGAGATCTCAACAAGTTATGTCGCTTAGGAACCGATACAAAATGATCGTCGCCGATATATTTGATACAATATAGTGCATAATATTGTAAAAGATTATGAGGATATGACTAGCAGTCGAGACACTTGAAGATGGCATGCCACTTAGATACAAGTCATAAACTATATGACTTATTTGATTAAATCTATATGAAGATCCCTGGAGGATTTAAAATGTCTGAAGCATATAGTTCAAACTCTCAAGAAATGTACTCGATCATATTAATAAGGTCTTTGTACGGTTTAAAGCAATCTGGGCGCATCTGGTATAATCACCTCAGTAAATATTTGCTGAGAGAAGACTATACTTGTTGTTTATATTAATGACAAAATCTTGTTAGAACTCCAGAAGAGCTCCAAAAGGCAATTAAATATCTTAAGAAAGAATTTATGATGAAAGATCTTGGAAAGACAAAATTTTGTCTTGGTCTGCAAATTGAATACTTAGCAGACGGAATCTTTATCCATCAACTTGCCTATACAAAAAGGGTCTTAAAATGATTTTACATGGACAAAGCATACCCATTGAGTACACCAATAATTTTTTTTTTATCACTTAAAGTGAATAAGGATCCGTTCTTACCTCCAGAAGAGGATGATGAACTCCTTGGTCCTGAAATACCCTATCTCAGTGCAATTGATATACTTATGTATCTTGCTAATGCTACAAGGCCCGACATAGCATTTTCTGTTAATTTACTAGCAAGATATAGTTGTTCTCCTACACAGAGACTTGGGTATTTGAAACGACGTCTTTATCAGGGGCAGTAAAGTATGCAATGTACTATTTTTCCCTTGCTCAGGTTTTTTTCCATTGGGGTTTTTCCTGGTAAGGTTTTTAATGAAGCAGCTTGCAATGTATATTATTAGTGTACTTTTTTTCCTTGACTAGGATGTTCCCACGAGGTTTTTCTTAGTAAGGTTTTAACGAGGCACGTAATAATGAACATCCAAGGGGGAGCGTTATAAAAATATTATTGTGGATGTCCATTTATTACTCTGTTGTAGAAAATCTTCCTGAAAAAGATTAACCATTTAGTATTCCATTTAAGTTTATCTACAAGCAGTTGATGCAGGCATGTTGCAAGCAACTCAATGAAATGACTTGCAACAACTTCTTGGTTTGATGAGATTAATTTAAATCGATCGGAAATAGTGGTGAATAATATTCTCTACAAATTCAACTTTTGAGAAGATGGTATACAAGATTGGCATGCGAGACTCAAATATTTGAAACAAGGTTTCATCAGGGAAGTAAAATACGCAATGCACTCTTTTTTTCCTTACTTTTTTCCCACGAGGTTTTCCTTCTAAGGTTTTTAATGAGGCACCTAGCAATGTGTATTACTAAATATGTGTACTTTTATTCCTTCACTAGGTTTTTTTCCCACGAGGTTTTTTCCTAGTAAGGTTTTAATGAGTAGGGATGGCAAACAGTGTGGTGCGGTGCGTTGCGGGTCAAACCCGCATAGACCCGCGAAGGTTTCAACCCGCCCCGCACCGCATAGCATTTGCACCCGCAACCACCCGCCCCGCATATTTTTTTTTTTTTCATTTTCCTTGTTTTTTCTTAATTATTTATTTGCTTGATTTTCAATTTCATCAACCAAATAATGCAAAGCTCTTTTGTTGCTATGTACTGAATTTGTTCAATTAAAATTGAGGATTTAGAGATACCGAAAATGACAAGAAAACCTGAACGCTATTGCCAAAGGTATTGGAATTTGGAAATAAATGCGGGAATATGTGGCTTCAAATTTCTACAATTCTGATTGGTTGCTAGTATGTTGTATGCTTTTAATTTCGAAACAAAAATGAAGTTTAGTTTAATATAAATATAAATTCAGGAATTACTTGTATGATTTTTTAAGTGAAAAAAATTAGAATAGTGATTTTTGTATAACAAACTTTCATTAGATGAATTTTAAGTGACAGACTTCAACAATTTAATCATAAAAATATTTGTCTGAACAACACTTTATATTCCCTTAAATGTCTAACTTTTTTTCCTTTTACAAAATTTCTCACTTAATTAACATTTCACTAAAAGTGTGTTTGAAAAAAAAATTATAAATGATTTAGTTTTATTTCCATGAAGTACCAAATGCTTAAACACACTGTGGTCTTCAAGATTTGTCGCGCTGCATTAGTTGTACAATAGGCCAAATCTAGAAAACTTATACAAACCCGCGTAAACACGCATACACCCGCAACCCGCCCCGCACCACATTAATCTTCTAAAATAATTTCAACCCGCACCTGCCCCGCCCGCATAACTTTAAACCCGCCCCACCCACACCGCCCCATTTGCCATCCCTATTAATGAGGCACTTTATCTTTCAATGAACATCCAAGGGGGAGTGTTATAAATATATATTATATTATGGATGTTCATTTAGAACTCCATTGTAAATAAGCTTCCTGAAGAAACTTATCCATATGGGACTCCGCCGTAAATATGTTTATCTATTTGGTACTCTATTGGAAATAAGCTTCCAAAAGAAGCTTATCATTTCGGTACTCCGTTATGGATAAATATTATTCCCGGTAGAAGATTATCTATATCTGGTACAGTAGCAACTTACACAACAGCTTGCAGTAGCAGCTTATACAGCAGTTTCCTTTCTTCTCTAAATAGAGGAGATTTCAGTTCATTATGTACATCAGTTGGAAGTTGAATACGATATCAATCTCTCTGTACTTGTCTTCGATTTATTTACTTTACAATCGTTATTTTATAACAACATGCCCCATTTTAAAGAAATGATTGTCAGCATATCACTGTCAGAGAAATAGAGCTTTTCTTGCCTCTAGGGAAATCAATAGTGGGCTACAAGTGGGTCTATAAAGTCAACAAAAGTTGATGGAGCAGTCGACGACTTGAAGGATACACATATTGAGTTGAACCCCTTTAGAGATAGGATTTGTTTCTCTATCTTAGATTATTAAACGCCGTGTTCGTGAAAAAGTAGAAACATTGGACTGCAGACTCTATATCTATAAGCTATTTAAGTTGCATTCATTTGGGTTACCTATGTTATGGCTACCGGATAACTCTCCCCGACAAGGCTTAGATAGATGGAAAGAAATCGAGGGTTTCTTATCTCTGCTGGAATGTGAACCCCGATTTTCAGGTTTTCACCCACCTCATTGATCACTAGTCTACACCCTTTGTTGCCAAACCATACTAATAGCTGATGTTAAATGATAAAGTGTTCAAGGGACATTGTATAATTACAACAATAAAAACCATCATTAAAAAAGAAGTGTTAGGAGCTAGAAAAGTACCGGCTGGTAAATCATTCTTGTTTCTGCTGTACTTACGGCGACCATGTCGCTGCCCCTCCACCTCCTTTCCAGCTTCTTCAACACTGTTGTTCAAAAACTGCGGTGGCCCTGAAATCTCCAATAATTTCCAAACATAAATGTTTCACACCGCACTTCACATTACAGCAAAATAACATAAAAAAGATAATACTAATAGTAATAATAATAAAAGGAATTTAAGGAAATTTTACTTCGGAAAAGGCAGCAAGAGCTGAAGGAAGCGAAGAAGATGAAGCAGGGTTAGGGTCAAATATGGGTTTGTATCGATTTTGTTGTGGAACAACGTCGTCGTTTTCATCGTCGGAGGATGATTTCTGGTACTGAGGTTCTTCTTGTTCTTCTTCCTCCGCCGAGGAGTAGCCTTGTATGAGAGACAAACTCATCGTTACCGGTCGGAAGGATCCGAAAAAGATCCGAACTACAGACCCGAACTTGACCTGCGAGTTTAGAGTTTTGAGTTGAGACACTAGGAGTAGGCTGCAGTAGCTGCCAATTATCGTTTTGCCCCTCCAAAAGTCACAGGAAGTACGAATAAATTTGCAAAATTGTCCTCAAACTATAATCAAAGCTGTTTTTGTACCAAGCTAGTTTTGCTTATAACATTGTTCAATAATCCATATTTCTTTTTATTTTTATTTTTTGGTTTTCCAAGTCTTTTGGTATCCATTTTACAATCTCATTAATTTAGCTAGCGTTTGGCCATAGATTCCCAAATTTGTTATGAAAAATCTGTTTTGGGTGAAGTTTGGTTTGAAGATGAAAATATGTTTGGACATACGTTTTCAAAACATATTTCCCAAATTTATTTTGAATAACATGTGTATTATGAGAGATTTGGCCCAAAATCAGCTCGATTTGAGATTTTGGTTTTGGCCAAAATATAGGCAAACTTTATGGCCAAACATCTATTTGCCAAATAAAATCCAAGTTTATTTTGGCAAAATCTATGGCCAAACCACGCCTCCCCTTTTGGGGATAAGGGTTTTGTATCAAAAGTGAAGTCATTCACATCTCAAACCTGAAAATCTTTAGTTAATGAAAAAAAATTGGTGATAATAGCAATGGTCAATAATTTTAATGTTGTTAAGATTTACTCAACAACAACAACAATAACATATTCAGTAGTATCCCACACCGTAGGATCTGGGGAGGGTTGTGTGTACACATTTATTAAGATTTACTCCTTTTTGAAATGTCAAATTTATTATCCAAGTTTTATGTTTGACTATAACATCAACTTTAAAAAATTTAATAAATTTTATACATTTATAAACATATAAAAACGGATGAAAAAAGACATATAAAAATAGGTACAATAGCCTAAGTGGCACTTCTACTCGTTCTAGTTTGTCATTCTAGTCCCCGTACTTGCGATTTTTTCAAGTGAACACTTACACTCGTTCAAATCCTGTATAATAAATGCTTTTGACTAGAGGCTGGTGTGTGTTATACAGTCTCCTACACGTAAGACTCCATGTCATTACTAGTGCCACATAGGAAAATAAAAGATTGAAAAATAGGACTGACCACCCAAACCCTATATTTCCCATAATTTTACACTTTGCCGATCAGATTAGGGCTTGAAACTTCTCTAACCTCTTTTATCTGTCTCTCTTCTCCGTCATCGGTGCCGGCACTTGCGATCATCAATTTTGCCACCTAAATTTTTTGGGTAAGTTTCTTCATCGGTTTATAAATTATTTTTCTTATTTATCTTCCTTTTTCTCTTTGATTTAGGATTTATGAAAAGGCTTCATTAGGTTGCATTTTTTATTTAATTTTCTTGAATATATGAGGCTTTTGCTCTGTTTTGTTACCTTTTCAAGTGTAAAACACATTTGATGCAGTGTCATGCATATGATGGCATATTTGGTTATTCCCTTTAGTTTCTAGGTTCTTTTGTAAAATCAAAATTTTATCTTAAATTTATGCATTTTTTGTGAAGTTTGTTAGGTCTCATTCTTGTTAATGGTCTATCAGTGTCTATCTGAATATTATAGGGTATATAGGAGAAGAAAAAGAAATTTTGGAAGCTTCTTTACTTAAAAAATTAATATTTATTGTTGGTTTGTTTACGGAGTTATGTAAAGGTAAAAATTTTGACAATCAATATACAATGCTAATATTGCTTTTTGCCACTTTGCAAGTATATAAAAAAATGGCTTGAAGCATAGTTAAGTTATAAGTCCACCATAGTGGTAACTTTGTTTTGGACCCTGAGCTAAGATATGTTAATGGGTTAACTTGTCCTCGTTTAGCTACAATTGATGAGTTTCATATTATATTTTTGACTTAGGTAAGTTGATCTTTTTGGATGCAAAATTAACAAAAAAGGTGGCTATTATATCTTAAAAACAGATGATGATATGTTAAAGTTTCGCAACACATTGAGAGTGGTGACTTTGTTGATATTTGTATTGTCTATCTTATTATTGATCATGTTCTTATTGAGGACATAACTTAATTGGTGTACCCTACTCCACAAACACATGAGAATGCAAGTGGGTTTCTTTTACTACGTTCCAACTTAAGGGAGCCGCACATCAATGGTGGCGAGCGTATGAGTTGGGTAGTCCGGTCGATGCAGTTTCACTTTCATGGACTCGATTTTCAAAGGTGTTCTTGAGAGAGTTTGTTCCTCAGACCCTGCAGGGAGCGTGGCGCGCGGAGTTTGAGTTGTTGCGCTAGGGCACTATGTTGGTTTCAGAGTATGCCGTTTGATTTAGTGATTTGTCCATACATGCACCTACTTTGGTTTCTATAGATAGAAAGAGAGCTTGTAGGTACGTTGACGGGCTCAGTCATGATATCCAGTTTAGCATGGCTCGAGAGTTGGAGTCAGATGTTCCATTTCAGCCGGTAGTAGAGATCACTCACCGATTTGGAGGGCATGCAGGGTCAAGAGAGAGAGAGAATGCATGCATGGTAAGAGGCCCCGTAGACCAGGAGGATCTATTGGTCCTTATCTTTGGAGGCAGGGTACGACATGGTAGAGGTTTTGTAGGTTAGCTAGTTCAGTTTGCACTTCAGGCTTCACATGGTGTTTTCGGCACCCATGGGTCTCAAGGTACCCGTATCGAACAACTTCCACAGCCACACCAGCGGAGAGGTTGCTTAGAGTGTGAAGATACCAGCCACATAGTCAGAGATTATCCCAGAATCGGATAGAGGTGTCACAGCGGGGTATTCAGGCTATGAGTTTTGCTCTATTTGCTGATATCCCTACACCACCAGCTTGGGGTGCAAGTCAGGAGAGTAGAGGGCGCCCATGAGGGGGAGACCCAACCCGTTGATGTGCTTTCTACGATAGGGATGAGGCTGCTGCACCAGATAATGTTGTACCAGTATGGTTTCGATTTGTTATAGAAGTGCACCATTCGTATTTTGTTTTGGTTCTACTTATCGAGGAGAGTCCTCCTATGTTACTTCACATACGGGTGGGTTTGGTGATTTGCTACTCTGCTTATGTTTACCCTTGTTGGGGAATTCTATAGTGGTAGTATGTGTCTATCATTTTGTTTTTATTCATTATTTGAGAGTTATGAGACTAGAAGTGGCTTTCTGTTACTCATTTTGGTAGTTTTGATTTGATTTTTAGATGGTTGGTTACGATTTATGGTTTAGATGCTCTATTGGTGTGAGAGTTTAGTATGTGTTGTGATTTTGTTAGCGGAATTGAATTAGAGGAAGGTTTTGATTGGTATGATGTATAAACTACTTGTGATTCAGAGCTGAGGATGGAATCCTCGCATTTTTATATGGTTGATATGTTGAACCGGGCTATATGTCGTGGAGGAAGCTAAATCGGGATGAGATCCGTGTGATTGGTTCATGTGTTTTTATTTCTCCCTTGTGAAATTGATTCGTAATATGGTATTGATTGGAAGTAGTGCATGTCTGGTATGTTTGATAGTTCTTTCATGTGTTTTCTTGTATATTCAGTCTTATTCGTGTTGTGCTTATTGGGGTTTAGTTTGCGAGGTGTGTACCTAGGTGGCGTTAGATGTGACTTGTTGATTCGGGTGAATAGTTATGAGGTATTTATATTTCTTTCATCATTGTTAGTGTTGTGAAGGTATGGAACAGGGTTCTAGCGGATATGAGGTTAATTGTCGGTGTTGGGTCGATTATTGACAGCTAGTGGTTATGGGCATATGTGTTATGTTTTACGTCAAGTGGTTGTACCTTGTGGGTGTAGGCATAAGCTGTTGTAGCTGGTTGAGGTTGTTATCGTGTGTTTATGTAGGAATCCAGTCTTTTGGAAATAATCGTATGGTGAGAAATTTGGCTATAAGGCCGATTAGTGTGGGTGGAAGAAATAACCTTCAGTTGAGTTGGTGTTGTCGGACCTATGTGGATCGGGGGTGATGTGGAATCACCCGCAAGTATATGTATAGTGAGTACACTCAGTGACTTGACGACTTCGTAATGGTTTTTGGCACGTTCGAGGACATACGTACGTTTGTTTAAGAGAGGGAGAATGTAACGACTTGACCGGTCGTTTTGAGAATTAGCATCCTGCTTGACTGCTTAAGCTCTCGAGAAACTTCAAAAAAAAATTATGAATTGCGTGTGTGGCCGAGTTCAGTGTTCAGATGATTCGGGTGGAAGAAGGATTCTTGTTTTAGAAGCTTAAGCGGTAAAAGTTGACCGGAATTTGACTTTTGTGCAGACGACTCTGAAATGGTATTTTGATAATTCCATTAATTTCGTATGGTGCTTTTGGACTTAGGAGTGCATTCAGATTTGGATTTGGAGGTCCGTAGGATAATTGAAGCATTTTGGTGAAAATTGAGAAGTTGAAGTTTTGGAAAGTTGAGAGGTTTGGCCGGGAGTTGACTTTGTTGATATCGGGTTCGAATTTTGATTCCGGGAGTTGGATTAGCTCTGTTATGTCATTTGGAACTTGCATGAAATATTTGACATCATTCTGGGTTGGTTTGATGTGTTTCGACACGACTTTTGAAAGTTGGAAGATTAGAAATTCATAAGTTCGATTCGTAGTGCGATAAGTAGTTTCAATGTTATTTGATGTGATTTGAGGCCTTATGTAGGTCCCCGTTATGTTATAAGACTTGTTGGAATATCCGGACGGGGTCCCAAGTGGCTTGGATGAGTATCAGACGAGGTTCGAATCGTTTTGGAAATTTTTGGTTAAGGCTGTTGGGCAGTGTTCTGGTGTATCCGCATATGCGGAGGTTTGATTGCACACATGAAGCTGCAAAGTTTCTATCATTTCTGCGATATTGAGGCATGGGAGGAAGCTTCGATTTTGTATAGTTTTTGTCATAGATGCGATGGACGCTTTTGCGGATGATCACGCCCAACTATGCATTGTAAAAGACTAAGCGGTCGCTGCAAATATAATCCGGTTCAAGTCCGGATTCGAATCCCACAGGGAACTAACCTATTTTCTACAACTTTTAACAATGCTAATGATAAGCTCAGACAATTTCCGGATGCAAGATTTTTAATGGATAATAAGTAGAATTTATTTAACTAAGAAAAAATGACAATAAAATTAGCAATAATCAAGAATAAAGTTGAATGCAATGGTAAAAGGATCTAGGGATATTGATTTTTTCAATTGCCGGATTAATTCCTGACACGTTAGCTATAATCTCGTCGTAACACTCTATAAGGATGATGAGTTCTGGCTTACCGTAATTATCTCTTGATCGATTACGATAATTTACTAGAAGCATTCTCTCGAACTACTCCAGTTAACAATTTATGCAACTCAGAAATATCCCATCAGAGCTTCGTTATCTCTAACACCGCTTTTAAATTCAAGTAATTAATCTCTTAACTTACCCGAAAGTGGTGTTGTTCAACAACAATCTAACCAAGTGATCTTTCTCAAGTAACACAAGATAACTAGATAGGATTAATCAAGGGCCCTTTCAATTAATCACAAGACAACACGTAGTTGAACAATCATAGAGTAAAAACGGCTCAATTATATCAAAACAAAGTCAAGACTTCATCCAACAATTGGTTCCATCAACCCTAGATGATGGGTTTAGCTACTCATACTAATAGATAAAAATTCCTATAAAAAGTCATAATCAACAATGAAATTAAGAAGAAGAAGATGAAAACTCTTAGTGAAATTCTTTGTTGATATTACGTTGATATTACGGCCTGCAGTATTAAATTACGACGATGTTGCACCCTGTAGTATTGTATGCTAATTTGTCGTAAGATAATTGGCATCGGTCCAAGGAAAGGATTGTTTGTAGATTACAAGGATTATGCTATTTCAAACAAGTGATGAGTAAATTCGTGAAGGTAAGAGGGGAAGCAAGTCAAAGAAAATGAATTTTCGTCCAAGTTTGGCATGTTGGGATAAAATACAGCCCGAGTTAAAATACTCGGTATTTATGGGCTAGTGTCATACAAAGTACCACATGACCATAATAGTAAGGTATGCGAAAATTGAATAGTATTTTAAGTAAGACAGAATAATTCTTAATTATGTGGGCAATTGGTTAATTATTGGATAGAGGGACATTACCTAGTTAATTAATAATTAGTGGGGGTTAATTAAAAACTTTGGATAAATACCAAAGCAAGAACGTGGCAGCCAGCCACTTTTTAACCAAATGACTCATAATCATTTTGGTTAAGTGGCAAAATACTACAACACACTTCATTTTATATCTTTCATACAAGACACTTCATTTATGATTTTGACTACAAAATAACATTTCATTTTCAACCATTGCAATCAGATTCCTTCAGTTCTTTACACACATTTCAATCACCCCCTAATTTATTAAGGAGATAGTTTCATTTCCCTTCTCTGTATTTGGAGGTTAAAAGAGAGGCATGAGGATGATGTGAAAGTGGCATTTATAATGAAATAAGAAAGAGAACAAAAATGAATGGTTTGGAAAGTATTTGATGAATAACGTGAAAGCAGTGAGTGCTGTTCATTCAAATATTGTTATATCCCGAAAAAGCTTCGGCAAAGATAAGGTTGCATTAGCAACAATATTGGTTCAAACATTTCATACGAAGTCTACCTAATGTTATCGCAACGTGAGATTTCGATTCTAAGGGAGTACGGTACAATCTTTCTCCAGAATATCGTACGGATTTTTTCCTATTTAGGTATGTTAAGGTCATCCCTTATTTCTTTTTGGCATGATTCATATGATACAACGAAACGAGCAAGCACGCAAATTTCAGAAATAATTCTATTCTTAGAAGTACTAAGGTTGTCTATGTTCCTGATTCCCCGTATGTCCTACTACCATATTGTATATTCATGGATCTCATAACATTCAAAGAGATCATATTGACTCACTTCATTATGCATTGTATTCATTTATACATGTTCATTTACCCATGACTTAGACGGCGTTATATACGCGTATATATATGTATATGGGATATAGGAAATGTTATGGCGTTATATACGCACCACCACCTGATCAGCTGGTATACGTTGATCGCCCACAATGGCCGAGATGATATGATGGGATGCCCTCATAGGCTGATGATGTTATGAACACATGTACCTATACACGACATGACTTTCATACGCATATGTATGACACTATAACTATTTCATGATTTACAGAGTTATTCAGACTTACAGGTTGATTCATTTACTCTATATTTCTTCCATGTCTGTTATGTACTTATTTATGTGCCTTACATATTCGGTACATTATTCGTACTGACATCCCTTTTGCCTAGGGACGCTGCGTTTCATGCCCGTAGGTCCCGATAGACAGGTCGAGAGTCCTCCAGGTAGGCTATCAAGCTCAGCGGAAGATGTTGGTGCGCTTCATTTGCTCCGGAGTTGCTTGTTTACTCAGTATGACTTAGACGCATATTGTTTGGTAGGGCGGGGCCTGTCCCGACCTTTATGTTAAGTGTGTACTCTTAGAGGCTTGTAGACAAATGTCATGTACGTAAAAGATTGTATGGACTTGTTGGCCTATGTTCAGTATACGAGTGGTTATTTTGGTCTTATAGACCCGTATATCTTATGTATAAGTTGGTATCACATGTTGTATTCTACTTATCTAACGGCAACCTTCCGGCTCAGTTATCTATGATAATATGACATGAAAAGATATGTTATGTTGCTACTCGGTTGATTAAGGTACCGGGTGCCCGTCGTGGCCCATTGATTTGGGTTGTGACAAAAGTGGTACCAGAGCAGTTATGTCCTAGGGAGTCTACAAGCCGTGTCTAGTAGAGTCTTTTTATGGGTGTGTCATGCACCACACTTATAAGCAGGAGGCTACAGGGCATTTAGGGCTGTCACTCTTTCTTCCTACTATATATCGTGTGGTAGAGCTCGGTGTAAGAAACAATTTCCTAAAACTCTATCTTATTCATAATACGACGATGCCAACATCCAGAAAGACGTTGGGTAAGGGATTGCATGTGGTTGTGAAAGAGTTGAGTCAGAGGAACTCGATTTTGCATGATGCTTATAATGGAAAAATTTAAGGTCTCTAGCAGAACATGTATGTACTAAGACATGTAAAGCTTCTTGATAAGTATCCCTAAGGCAAGAATGTATATCCACTCTTACGGCAAAAAAAGGAATAAGAGAATTGGAAGGTAAACACAAGTTTCAGCAAGTAAAAGAACAAGGTGAAGAAGGGTACGAGGTACCCAGTTAATGAAGATTAACAATATTCGCAATTCAAGAAGATAAATATAAGCATTTTGAGTTACCTTTAACAGTGACAAATGTACGTACAATCGGCCACACTGATCTCAGTTATTCCCTATGAAAGCTAACAAATATAGTTTAAGAGAATGACGGGTTATCAGGATCCGGCTGGGGTTAGAGTAACCCAAAATAGGGGATGGACTGGTAGAGTTAGTTGATATTTCCGAAGGATAGTGTAAATGTGTTAATAGATCTCCTTGTGAGACACCCAGATGGTGCACTCTAACATAGTACAACTAGATATGAGTACTACAAAGATATGCACTGGAATACTGGAAAAGATAAATATTATCTTACTATGACTCTCGTCCCAAGTAGAGAAATAATGTTAGGCAACCCGAAGAGCCATTGGATGGAGCAAAGGGGAGCTAAAATCAAAAGAATATTTTGTTGAAGTTTTCAGAATAAAGTGATAGACAGATATGTTAGCAGGATATAAGAAGAGAGCTCATGAAGCATTAAAAGTAAGATGTGATACATGGATGACAACGGTAGGTCAAAAGGATGACAATATTAGTCTATGGCCAAGTGAAGGAAAAGACAAGGGATGACAGGCCTTGAGAAAACAAAAGAGTATAGGCCATGAAGTCATATCCTCACTTCGAGAAATAAGTTCACAACTCCAACGCAATTACCGGAAGGAAAAGTTAGCCCCCAGAATAATATCAATCAGTATGGGTTGGTAAACAAGATAAACTAAATATGAATTAGGGATTGAGTGATTGGATAATATTCGGCATCCTAAGAATTTCATATTGCATTGCGACGATAATAGAATGGACAACAGAAGAAGATTCATGACAAATTCAGAGAATGGTCATTCAAGAAGAAGCTTCCCTAAAGTAAGAAATGTGAGAAAAGTTAAGCCTAAGGGGCTGTATGTGCCAGTTATACAAAGTGTCACCCCCGCGAGTAAGAAAAGATATTATCCTTGGTACAGAAAGATTATCGTTAGGCGAGTAAGGGTCATCGATGATGTGAGAAGACGCCAAAGATGAAGAGGTAAAACATCTATAGGTAGATCGTCGTAGTGCTAAATCTTAGTACTCCCCTAAATGGGGGAATATGGAATGATGTGGCATTAAGTCAGAATTAAGTGTTTCTAGTGACTATAGAATGGTAAAGGAAGAATGCGATAAATATGAAAAAGGAATGAGATGTCACTTATCCAAATCCTACATATATGCTACAATTGCAGAATATTGTGCAAGCACGACGTAAAGGAGAGGAAGTAAGGATTCCTGCCCGAGATGTTATTAATAAATAAGAAGCTAGTGCGAGACGTAAGTTAAGACAAAGGAAATAACCCAAGAAAGATTATGCGAAATATTAATATGAGAATGAGTCAACGAGTGGTTATTAGCTGATTCAGGAAGAGCCTAGTTATGTCTAGACAAGAGGATGCAGACAAATCAATAGATCGTGCAAGACAAACAGAATGAACCACAACATGGGGAATTCAGTCCCGCAAATATAACATCATGACCTTGGGAAATATTCAGATAGGAGTTGGGGTAGTTAATAGCGTATGAGTGTTACGGGAATAAAAGAAAGTTCCACTAGAAAGGCAGTCAAAATATCAGTTCAGAAGCAACCCTACAAGAACAAAGGCGTGGAGGTAAGTAACTACGGATAAGTATAGGCAAGGGAGGACATTAGAAGTTCCGTCGAGTATACAATGTAATAGGCTCACAACTTTACAAGAGTTAAAGGGTCTTCCCTAAGTACTACGACGAAAGAGTAGCTGACGAAATAAGGAAGAAGGCTTCAACCTCAGCACAACGGCCTAAAGAGGAAATGGTCGTGTGACAACAGCCTCAAAACAACATTGTATGCACTCCCTAAGAAAGTGGCACCTACAGTGGCTAATGAACAGGGAGAAAAATCAAAAGTGATATTCAGGATCATATGAGTTGTATGGAATTTCAATATATATGGGCACTAAGATAAGCTAAGTATGGACGCAACAAGGGGCAGAAAGATCAGGAAAAGTAATAACTTACGTTTAAAGAAATCTAAGATGGAAAAAAAGGAATTACTCAATCAATGATCTAGAGTTGGTTACGTTATGAACACACGTAAGGGTTCAGAGTTTTATACATACATCATATACATCCATAGGAGATTCTAGTACACGTTAAAAGAAAGAATTGAGCCCAGATCATAGACGAAGGATTAAGTTGTTAAAGGATTGTATCATGCATATCCCATAACGCCATGAAAGGCTAAAAGTAATAACTAACACCATGAGCCACATATCAGAAGATAACTTAAGCCTACATAAAGGTTGATCAGAGGAAAGAGGAAACTAAAGTGTTACATCAGCTAAGTAAATCAGGAATTTGATTATTGAACCCAGAAAATTATGGACATAGTGATTGAGAACATAGCAGGATCACTCTTAATATTAGAGGTTCAAGAGAGATAGCACAACAACCATATTCTATAACGGCTCTTCGATAAAGACAGTTAGAAAATACTAGCCTCATAAGAATTCAGTATGGAACTCCCACCGGATTGTATAGTCACTAGAGGTGCAAGTATTATAATAGAGCTTCAAATTGTGGATGTGAATTCTACCTATATGGGAGGAAGGTCATGAAGGATATAGAAGATGTGATGCGAAACTTTAAATTAAGAAAGGTAAAAGTGAACGACGTACGAGATACTCGGATGCAGAAGGTTGTGAATAGTCCATACTTTGGATAGAAAGCTAAAAACGCAGGGATTCAATATCCAGGAATGATAGCGGCATCGTCAGTGGAATACCTTCCAGCCTATGGTTTCTAAGTACCGAAAGATCTAATTAGAGAGTAAAAGAAGAGTTAGAGACAATGTAATGTCTCGCTTGATATTCCATAAAAGCATAAGGGAATCGATCGCAGGCTAAAGAATGATAGAATAACAAGGTTTTAGAAAAACAAGAGTAAGGATACGAAGAAGGCAAGTAAGAAGGTGACATAAGTAGGATGAATAAGTCATCAGGATTAAGCCATGAAAACAAAGAAGCTGATGGTTCCTCTAAGTTATAGAAAGCTCAATATAGCCTGAATGAACTCAAAGGAGTCTAAGACTAGTAGCATTTAGAAGAGATAGGATGATGCACTGGTAGCAGAATGAGGGTGTAATTATGACAAATAAAGGATGACATTTGGGTATTCGCTTGAATAATGATTTGAAAAAGAAAAAAAAGGAAGAGGATTTCACGAATTGTAAGGGACTAAAATACCCATATAAGGTGAGTCAAATAGGATGCTATAAAGTATGGTTATGGAAGTATAGTGATCACGCCCAACTATGTCTTATAAAAAGACTACGCGAACGTTGCAAATATAATCTGAGTATTTCGCCCAGAGTCGAATCCCACAGGGAATTAACCTATCAATTATCATTGTTAGACTCACTCGATTCTTCGTAATCAACTTCCCAAAGATTATGAATAACAGTTGTTGGTGTTTTACGAACTAAGACCGAATGAAAATAATTAAACTAGAAGATAACTATTGCTAGGTTGTAAACAAATGTGAGAAGGATCTAAGGTCATGGTTTCCCCTGTTGATGGAATCACTTCTTGTATATTTCATATAGTTTGGCCGAACCGCCTCTATCAATCATGAGCACTATTGTTACCGTAAATCTCTCCCAAGTAATTACGACAATTTACTACGCGCACGCTCCCGAGTTACGCTAGCTAGCTTTTAGTATATCTCACTTTAGATTGCACCCAAGGTATCGTTATCTCTTATCCAACCTTTACACCATCAGTTATGGATCCCTCTTATACTATGGGAGTGGTGTTGTTCAACATCTACCTAAATATGTACTCTCTTCCGAGTAGATACACACTAAATAGGCACAACTAATTGAGGGCCCTTCAATCAACTACAACATAAATTTAGTTGAACAAATAGAGATTAAAACCAAGCAAACTATATTAATATAACAAGATGTTCATCCTAAACAGGGTTCACCAAAACCTTAGACTAAATAAGTTAGCTACTCATAATTAAACTGAAAATATCCATAGAATAATTCATCAACAATGATAAAAATACAAGGAAGAGAGATGAGATTTGATGCCCAATTTCCCTCCTTGCCTCTTGCCTTTGCTTTTCTTGAACAAGACTCTAAACCTTGATAATCCTCTCTTTTGGGCGAGTTGAACCTTATATAGGTTAAGTGGAATTGTCCCAAGCTTCCAATTTTAGCCCTGAAAATAACTCGTGCGAACTGGACTAGCTCGCCCGCGCGCTACTGGGCGCGCTAATGGCTAAACATTCTGCCTGGAATGGCTGGGCTAGCGCGGTCGTGCTAGTGGGCGCGCTAAGACCGCACTAATGGGGTTTCATTCTGTCCCTGGAACCTGGACTAGCGCGACCGCGCTATTGGACGCGCTATTGGACTAGTAAACTGCCTCAGCCATTTTCCTCCTTTTCACACGCTAAAAACTCCAAGGGGGTTTCTTCTTCAATTTGACTCCAAACACCATCCTAGGTCCTCATATGCACACTTTGCTCCTGCAAAACATAAAATCCACAATTAGAGCCATTTTAACATTATTTAACATTCCTAAGACAGCGAAGCATCATCAAGTAGGAGTATAAATATGCGCTAAACTACGTGAATTTAGCCTATTATCAACGCCCCACACTTAAATCATTGCTAGTCCTCGAGAAATCCACTATACTCTACAAAGGGCCTTTCATCAAGCATTTCCCTAATGTGTCACACCCCCGAACATATTAGAAGAGTTGCACCTAGCAATGTAACATCTATGCCTCAAGAGTCGACTCTCACATGCCATGCAATATTCTTACTTCCTCAAAGTACTCTACACAGAGGTCAAGACTTACCTTTCCATCATGAATCAAGTGCCCTCACATCACGCATACGAGAGTAGTTCCACAAGAGTAATATTAAGAACAAGTAGGAACTCAAAATAGGAAGAATTCGCTCACTCTCGGAAAGAACATTCATATTCCACAAAGGTGCTCAATAGGCTTGCCCGTAGTGTAATACTCTACTAATCGAGCCCATTCAGTCTAAGATCAATTAGTTCTTCATTTGGTTGTAATGTAGGCTAAGGGACGGGTAGGATATATTTAGATATAGTGACTAACCTCCCTAAGCACTTTTAATACATTTACTTTCGCTTTCAGACCATATTTTTGCCAGGCCAAACATTCCACCACACTTTTCTTTATATTATCCTCAAACTCCCTTAGGTGAAATTTTATCAAGTCACCACTTATCAAGGATTGCATTTATTCATTGTCCTTTTCTCTCTTCTCTTTTTTTTTTTCTTTTTTTCTTTTCAAGTGGTACTTATTCTTTCATTTTTTTCACACTTTAGCACCTTTCCTTCTATTTCTTTGATTCCACTCAAAAACCAAACCACCACCCCACACATTGACTTTTACATATTCTATGCAATTTAAGTGCTCATGGGAGGTAAAGGGTTCGAACAGATGGGCCATTCACACAATTGGGTAAGGTTTGAAATGTGGCTGCCAAAAAAACAGGCTTATAGGCTCAACGGGGTTAACTATGATACATTATGATCAGGTGGTACACTTTTTAACTGGCTTAACAAAGAAATGCATATGTCATTTCTAAGACTGAACAAAGCTATTGTTTCGTTTTGCAAACACACAGGGCAAGTTCTAGGCATCGAGTGTGTACACATAATACAATGCAATACCTCACACACAAATGGCACATAACTCACTCCAAATTGGTTCATCAAGACACTCTCACCGAGAATTCAAGTCAGTTACAACATACACGTTTAAGGAACTCTGCAAGAATCAACAACTGAGCTTAAGCGTCACACTCTAGGGTCTTTTGTGTTCGGGTGTAACAACGCTAAGGGATGCTTCTCTTATTTCAGCTTATCTCCCAAAAATACCTACAACTAAAAATAACAAAAAAAATAACTATATCCGGTTCAAGCTAAACCCCTTGGAAACGAACCGCGGTCAAAAAAAAAACCAAGGGGGAGGTACTACACTACCTAAAAAAACAAAAATCTTTTTGGTGTTTTCTTTAAACTAACTTCCCTCAAGAAAATTGCCTAAGAGATCCGTCATCAAGAAGAGTCCACTATATATATATTTTTTTTGTCGACTTAGACCCCCAAGAACCTCGTCGAAAGGGATCCGTCATCGGGCCACGACGACTTAATTAATTACACTACTATTTACAATCACTATCACAAAGGCAAAAACAAACTCAAACGAAAATAATGAAAACACTAATAATTGTACAAGATCACAAGAAAAATAACGAAAACAACTACCAATTATATACATGTACAAGGAATCCTTCCCCCACCCCCACACTTAATACAAAGACATGTCCTCATGGCAATCAAAACAAACAAAGAGAGGTACGGGAACTTCCCTGAATGCTCAATCCTGGTCGGAGACTGTCCCTGGGTCCAGATGACAAGCGCGACTCAGGGCTCGGAGCCAGCCCATGATTTTCTTTTCAAATTTCTTTTGTTGGGTAGCTACGGCATCAACACGCGCACCCAGGTTTGTGACCGAAGTGCGTAGTTCCACCATGTCCTGCTCCAAGTGGTCTAGACTATAACTTCGGCGGGCCCTCCACATCAGCAGCCTGCTCCTGATTGGGCTGCTACTCCTCCTCCACTTCAGCCTTCTCATCGTCATCATCCTCATCAGACTCATGCTCCTCCTCCTCATCAACAACTATCGCCGCATCCTTTCTCGTGGTAACCCTATCATCTCGGAAGGTGTACTCTGCTGGCACTATGCCATCCACTGCGAAGTCTCGCGGCACCCCAGCTGCAAGGCAAAATCTAGTGACAAGATATAGGAAGAAGAATCCATACCTCTGAATTTTACAGCGGACGAACATCTCCTCGTGTATGAGCCGGACCACGTCAAAGTCGCACCCCGTCATAAGCACCAAATTAAACACCCACGAGGAATGTTCACCTCCGAGGTGTTGTGGGATGCGATTAGTTGATTATTTATCAGGTAAAGCCAACATTTTGCTTCAAACTTGAGGGCTGAAGAGTGGAACTTGTTCTCGTACTTGTACCACTTCATCTCTGCGCCCGGGGTACAAATGGTTGGGAGGAACCTATCCCACCGATCATAACGCCGGCCATGTGCCTCATATCCGTCCTCGTACAAATCAACGGGGGGTGGCAGCCTGTAAATTTTCCTGATAGCCTCCACCGAGGCGTTCACCTACTTTCTCCGCACTGTGACAACATGATTCTTGTGCTCTGGACAATTGGCATAAAATTCCCTTACTATCATTGCATTGGCCTCATCGGGCTCCTCAAAGAATACATCCAAGTGATGCCTCATCAACTCCTCATACATCTTAGGATAGTTCTGCCGGAGGGAGTTCACATCCATGCCACGTTCCGGTATTGCGGACTTCGATTCCCTTTTTGCGAACATGTCCTGGGCCTTAGCTGATACAAATTTATTGTTGTTGCAGGGTCGAGTGTCAGTGGACCTCTGTGGCTTTGAGGACCCTGCTTGTCTGCCTGAGGAGGAGCCGGTGGCTTGACACTTTCGGGGAGCCATTGTACCTAAAAAAAAACACCATTATCTCAGCACCAACGAGGTGAACCAACTGTGGTTACTCAGACTTCCCCTTACAATTGGTCACAATAACTGCCATTTAGTGGGGCATTTACATAAACACATGGAGGGCATTGTACACTGTAGCCCCCATTTAAACAAGTTGAAGCCCCAACTTCCACCACAATTTCCTAAACATCACCCAACTTAAATCCAGACATACAACACCCCCAAATACCATCTACCACTCGTACTAATCATACACTACCAATTATTTCTACTAAACAAGAATAAAAACTACTACTTGCAATAATGGAAAAAGAAAAACTACAAAAATACAAACTAAAAAAAAATTAGTAACGAAAATACATACCTGTGGAGTTAAGAGAGCGAGATATGATTGGAGTGAAAAGATGAATTGGGGTGTGGGATCACTTGAGCATGGGGGAGAAGAGTTGTTCTTGGAAGAAGAAGAGGGAGGGTTTTAGGAGAAGGGGTATTGTAACTGATGAGTGAGACGTGGGGTCGTGGGGTATTGGTGGGTAAAAATAATAAAGGAAAACTTAGTTGGTCACAACGGGACTAGCGCGGTCACCAGCGCGCCTATAGCGCGATCGCGCTAGTGGGATTGAACGAGGCAGTTTAGAAGGCCACTAGCGCGCCCACTAGCGCGACTACTAGCGTGCCCGCGCTAGTGGCGAGAACTCGAGGCAGAAAAGTATTCCATATGTGCGGCCACTAGCACGCCTACTACCGCCCGCGCTAGTGGTGTCAACACGAGGCAGTGCACTAGGCCATTAGCGCGCTCAGTAGCGCGATCGCGCTAGTCCAGGCCTCACAACACTTCACTTTTCTAACTTTTTCCTTGGGGTAGCTTGATTCTATCGTCTCCCGCGCACACCTGCATATGTTAGTACTTACAATAATTCAATTACTCGTCCTCTACACTATAAACATTACACATTGGGTTGCCTCCTAACCGATGCCTTAGTTAATGTCGTGGCACGACAATTACAACAAGTCAATGGGTTGTATCCCATGAAGCGCCTAACTTAACGTCACGGCACGATGCAAAATGAGCACATTTAAGGCTCACTCGACCCTTGAGGTTCAGTAAGATGCATCACAAAGACTTCCTTGTTCTTGTCCATACCCACATATAGTTCCAATCTCTGCCCATTAACCTTGAAAATGTGGGACTCTTTTTTCAGAAGCTATCTCTACAGCACCGGTGGGAAAACTTGGACCACACAAAATGGTCCAGACCATCGGGACTTGAGTTTACCCGGAAAAAGTCTCAATCTTGAGTTATAGAGCAGTAACATATCTCCAAGTTTAAAATTTCGGTCCACAATATTCTTATCATGTAACCTCTTCATTCTTTCTTTATACAGCCTCGTGCTTTCAAAGGTAAGATACCTGAATTCATCTAGCTCATGTAGTTCGGGTACTCGACTTGTGTCCGCAACATCTAGATCCATATTTAACTATTTCAGTTCCTACCAAGCTCGATGTTCCAGTTCTACCGGTAGGTGACAGGCCTTTCCGAACACCAACTTGTATGGTGACATACCAATTGGTGTTTTGAATGCAGTTCTGTAGGCCCGGAGTGCGTCATCCAGCTTTTTCGCCCAATCAATTATTGTGACGTTCACCGTTTTAGTCAGCACTCTTGATTTCTCGATTTGACACCTCAACCTACCCACTCGTCTGAGGGTGATAAGGGGTTGCCACCTTGTGGCGCACATCTTACTTAGCTAACAACTTTTCAAAGGCATGATTGCAAAAGTGAGTGCCTCTGTCACTGATTATGGCCCTTGGGATCCCAAAACGGGTGAAAATGTTTTTCTTCAAGAACCCCACTACCACCCTTGCGTCATTGGTGGGGAGTGCTGCAGCTTCCACCCATTTGGACACATAGTCTACAACAACAAGAATGTACTTATTGCCGTAAAAGCTGACGAAGGGACCCATAAAGTCGATCCCCTATACATCAAACACCTCGACCTCTTGAATCGGGTTCATGGACATCTCATGGTGATGTGATATGTTCCTCGTCCTTTGACACTCATCACAGCCCTTCACCCATTGGTGGGCATCTTTTAACACAGTGGGCCAGTAGAATCCGGCCTCTAGAACTTTGGCTGCCATTCGGACTCCTCCAAAATTCCCTCTATACGATAATGCGTGACATACCTGCAAAATGGAAAATTGTTCTATCTCGGGGATGCACCTCCGTATTATATTGTCAATACAAATACTAAACATGTAAGGTTCATCCCAGTAATAATTGCGGCAATCACGATAAAAAAATTTCTTTTGAACAGATGAGAGTTCATAGGGCTCAATACCACTTGCCAGGTAGTTTGCAAGGTCTGCATGCACTTCTTCCATGCTCGTAGCGAGTAGTTGTTCGCCTGGAAAAGTTTACAGAATATCCTCTGCTTCCACTGCATTTTTAGCTCCTTCAAGTCGAGACAGATAATCCGCGACTTTGTTCTCCGTGCCCTTACTATCACGAATTTCTAGATCGAATTCTTGCAGGAGCAACACCCAACGAATCTGGCGCGACTTGGATTCTTTCTTCTCAATCAAATACCTGAGGGTAGCATGATCAGTGTATACAATCACCTTACCCGATCAGGTATGATCTAAACTTATCAAAAGCAAACACCACCGCCAACATCTCTTTTTCGGTCATAGTGTAGTTCGGTTGAGCTCCACTCAAAGTCCTACTCACATAGTAGATTGGGTGCATTATCTTTTCTTTCCTCTGTCCTAACACTACTCCCACTATGTAGTCACTGGCATCACACATGAGCTCAAATGGTTGCTCCCAGTCTGGGCCGTGACTAGCCTCTTTTTCAACTCCTCAAAAGCCACCCTACAATCATTCGAAAACACAAAAGGGTTATCTTTTTCGAGCATCTTACATAGGGGGTTGGCTATTTCGGAGAAGTCTCTGATGAATCTCCAGTAGAACCCGGCATGCCCAAGGAAGCTCCTTATCGCTTTAACCGATGTGGGAGGTGGGAGCTTTGCTATAACATCAACTTTAGCACGATTCACCTCGATTCCTTTGCTTGACACCAAGTGTACCAAGACGATACCCTCTTGTACCATGAAATGACACTTCTCCCAATTAAGCACAATGTTCGTCTCAATACACCTCTTCAGCACTCGTGTCAGATTTTCTAGGCACTCATCGAATGAGTTTCCCACTACTAAGAAATCATACATGAATACCTCAATTATATCCTCGACCACATTAGTGAATATGGCCATCATGCACCTTTGAAATATGACGGGTGCATTGCATAAGCCAAAGGGCATCCTTCGGAAGGCAAATATCCCGTAGGGACATGTGAATGAGGTCTTTTCCTTGTCTTCCGGGGCAATGGAAATTTGGTTGTACCCCGAGTACCCATCCAGGAAACAAAAGTGAGACCTCCCTGCCATTTTGTCGAGCATCTGATCAATGAAGGGAAGTGGGAAATGATCTTTTCGGGTGGCAAGATTCAACTTTCAGTAGTCCATGCAAATTCTCCAACCGGCGACGGTTCTTGTAGATATCAGCTCGTTGTTGTCATTTTTCACAACCGTCATGCCACCCTTCTTAGGGACACATTGCACCGGGCTAACCTAGTTGCTGTCATAGATGGGGAAAATGATTCCCGCATCTAACCACTTTATGATTTCCTTCTTCACCACTTCCTTTATGTTTGGGTTCAGCCGCCTTTGGTGCTCCTTGGAAGGTTTGTGCCCCTCTTCCAGCAGAATTTTGTGCATACAGTATGCCGGGCTGATCCCTTTTATGTCTGCCATAGTCCAACCAATGGCAGTCTGATACTCAGTGAGTACCTGTAATAGTTGTTTTGCCTACACATCTAACAAACTGGATGAGATAATAATAGGTAAAGTAGAATTAGGTCCAAGAAATGCGTACCTGAGATGGGCTGGCAGTGGCTTCAACTCCAGCTTGGGTGTTTCTTCAACAGATGGCTTGGCTGGCGGAGTCTCTCTCTTTTCTAAGTGTAAGGACTCAAACTCGAGAGACCTCGGCCAAACACATTTTCCTTCAAGCGCTAACACCCATTCTGCCAATTCTTCCCCATTTACCTCACCCAAATTCATCAAACATGAAGCAAGGGGGTCATCAATAGTTAAGGACTCATCATCTTCCTCCAATACCACATCCACAACATCAATAAGAGAAAAATTGGCGAATTCACTTGGCCGCCTCATGGATTTCTGCACATTGAATGTGATTTCCTCGTCATTCAACCTCATCTTGAGCTCCCCAGTTTCAAAATCAATGAGGGCTCTCTCTATGGACAAGAACGGCCTTCCCAAATTGGGAATCTCTTCATTCACTCTGCAGTCTAGAATCACAAAATCCACAGGGAACACAAACTTCCCTACCTGCACCAATACGTCATCCAGAATGCCTGACGGTATTTTTACCGTCCTGTCTGCCAGCTGCAACAACATAGAGGTTGGTCTAGCTCTACCAATCCCCAACCGCTTGTAGATGGCCAGGGGCATAAGATTAATGTTGTCCCCTAAATCACAAAGTGTCTTTGCAAAGGCAAAATTTCCAATGGTGCAGGGAATGGTGAAACTCCCTGGATCAGACATCTTTTCCGCAATTGGCCGGGTCACAACAACACTGCAGGTCTGAGTAAGAGTCACTATGGACAAGTCTTGGAAGTCAAATTTTCGAGACATTAAGTCCTTCATCATTTTGGCATACCCAGGCATCTCCTTCAGAGCATCAATCAAAAGAATGTTTACCTGTATTTTTTTCAACATGTCCAAGAACTTTTTATAATGCTTATCCTTATGATACTTAGCCAGCCTGTGTGGGAATGGTGCTGGAGGTCTCCTCTTCCTAGTGATTTGGGATTTTTCTTTGTCAGCCACCACCTTAATTATCGGTTCCTGAGCCGTCTCAGCTTCTTTCTCATCCTCAATCTGTGTGTTGGGTTCTCCTTGAATAGGCTGCACTGTCACCTCAGTCAGTTTTGTTGAATGATCAATTTCAATAGGCACTGGTACCAGTGTCTCAGCCTGTCTGCTAATTCGAGCTCTTCTACTCCAATTCTAAGTCCCTGCCATTGCGTAGACTCACTGCCATTAGCTGCTTCGGACCCTGATATTTAGAATTTACCTGCGTGTCTACAGGCATTGTCCCATGAGGACGATTATTCAAAGACATTGAGATTTGGATCATTTGCACTTCAATATTTTTAATAGCTGACTCATGTGCATCTACTTTCTCACTTATTTTTGCAGTTGCCCCAATAACCTGCTGCATCATTGCTTCAAGTCTGGAGAAACCATCTTCATGTCTCCCACCATATTGTTGCTGATGGGGGTGGTTAGACTGTTGTTGATTCTGATTATTGTAACCCAGTGGTCTTTGATAAGGCTCCACATTACCGTGAGGTCGCATGTCTCGCTGTTGTGCTGCTGCTGAGGTGGCCTGTACGGCTGATTTTGCTGGCCTCAATTCTGTCCACCCTGTCACTGGCCCCCATAATTCGACACATAGTTCATATTTTCAGGGTAGTGAGGATGATCACATTCAGCATTTCCACTGGTTGCCAAGTGGCTTACTAATGCAAGATGTGCATAAGCCCCCATTGGTTGTATCCACAATATGTACATGTTGTTTCTGCCTTGACTCTTCCACCTTTTTAGTGAGTATGCTCAGTTGTGTCATCACGGTGGCATTTTTTCAGCAAGAGTGTTTGATGGATCTAATGTCACTGAGTGAACTACTGGAGTGATGGGTGAATTCCTGGTTGTCCACCCCGAATTCTGCGCCATTTTATCAAGCAGGATCTGACTTTCTCTCCATGTTTTGCTCAAGGATTCTCCACTAGTTGAAGCATCAACATTTGCTTTCACACTATCTTCCAGACCCATATAAAAACGATGCCCCAACATCTGCTCTAGAATACCATGATGCGGACAGATAACCAATATCCCTTTAAATCGTTCCCATGTTTCTTGCAATTTTTCCGTTCGCCTCTGTCTAAAGCTCAAGATTTCATCAATTTGTTGAGCAGTATTGTTGGGTGGATGGAATTGTTTCACGAACTGCTTAACTAACTCCTCCCATGTGGCAATGGAATTGATGGGGAGCGAGTTTAGCCAAGTCTGGGCTTCTCCTGTCACCGAGAATGGAAACAACAACACGTTTGGCTGCCTCTGAGTTTTGCAAATTGACAGAAAATTCTTCAAATGTTGTTGGGGATCCTCAATGTATGACCCCGAAAATGGTCTCTTGTTCTGCAGCAAGTGCAACATATTGTTGGTGATCTGAAAAAGACTCAGCCTATATTTGAGGGACTACAATCGTAGTGGCCAAATTCTCTGCTGTGGGTTGTGCCCAGTCATATAAAGGCGTCTTAGGCACAAGAGGCTCCACACCTGTGCAGCTGGGTCTACCACGTTTTCCCCATTGTTGTTCCTGTTGTTTAGATATGCCATGCCTTGTTCGATTTCTTCAATTGGTTGTTGTGGTTTGCTTTTACGGTTGGCCCGGTTCAAGGCCTTGTAAACTTTCTCGGGTCTGATAAGGTTTCAAATACTTCACCAGTTCTCGATGAGTTTCTAGGCATGCACCTATACAACCAAGTTAACAAACGCTAAAATTTTAATGTATATATTGAACGTGAAGAAAATTGACTACACCTAAGAATTTTGTATTTCTTCCAACTCTAATTGATAACACAACGGCGCTAAAATTTGATCATGCCCAACTATGTCTTATAAAAAGACTACACGAACGTTGCAAATATAATCTGAGTATTTCGCCCAGAGTCGAATCCCACAGGGAATTAACCTATCAATTATCGTTGTTAGACTCACTCGATTCTTCGTAATCAACTTCCCAAAGATTATGAATAACAGTTGTTGGTGTTTTACGAACTAAACTAAATGAAAATAATTAAACTAGAAGATAACTATTGCTAGGTTGTAAACAAATGTGAGAAGGATCTAAGGTCATGGTTTCCCCTGTTGATGGAATCACTTCTTGTATATTTCATATAGTTTGGCCTAACTGTCTCTATCAATCATTAGCACTATTGTTACCGTAAATCTCTCCCGAGTAATTACGACAATTTACTATGCGTACTCTCCTGAGTTATGCTAGCTAAATTTTAGTATAGCTCACTTTAGATTGCACCCAAGGTATCGTTATCCCTAATCCAACCTTTACACCATCGGTTATGGATCCCTCCTATACTATGGGAGTGGTGTTGTTCAACATCTACCTAAATATGTACTCTCTCCCGAGTAGATACACACTAAATAGGCACAGCTAATTGAGGGCCCTTCAATCAACTACAACATAAATTTAGTTGAAAAAATAGAGATTAAAACCAAGAAAACTATATTAATATAACAAGATGTTCATCCTCAACAGGGTTCACCAAAACCTTAGACTAAATAAGTTAGCTACTCATAATTGTACTGAAAATATCCATAGAATAATTCATCAACAATGATAAAAATACAAGGAAGAGAGATGAGATTTGATGCCCAATTGCCCTCCTTGCCTCTTGCCTTTGCTTTTCTTGAACAAGACTCTAAACCTTGATAATCCTCTCTTTTGGGCGAGTTGAACCTTATATAGGTTAAGTGGAATTGTCCCAAGCTTCCAATTTTACCCCTAAAAATAACTCGTGCGAACTAGACTACCGTGCCCGCGCTAGTCGGCGCGCTAATGGCTAAACATTCAGCCTGGAATCGCTGGGCTAGCACGGTCGCGCTAGTGGGCGCGCTAAGACCGCGCTAATGGGGTTTCATTATGTCCCTGACACCTGGACTAGCGCGGCCGCGCTAGTGGACGCGCTATTGGACTAGTAATCTGCCTCAGCCATTTTCCTCTTTTTCACACGCTAAAAACTCCAAGGGCCTTTCTTCTTCAATTTGACTCCAAACACCATCCTAGGTCCTCATATGCACACTTAGCTCCTGCGAAACATAAAATCCACAATTAGAGCCATTTTAACATTATTTAACATTCCTAAGACAGTGAAGATCATCAAGTAGGAGTATAAATATGCGCTAAACTACGTGAATTTAGCCTATTATCATATAGTATCACCCCTAGGTGGATCAATCTAATTACTCCCGATGTTCCCGGTGAGAGGCGAGCCCTAGCAGCGGTTACATAAAATATCAAGTTCTTAGTGGTAGATGATGAATCAACATTAAAAGTAAATCAGCAATAGATGGATAAAGGTTCAACAATATGAGATGAGATTAGACCATCAGGCTTAAGGATAAACAACGAGAGTAACCTGGAGTTGGTTACAGACCTCACTAACGATAAATCAAAGTAATAATTATGGTATAGTATGACCTACGTAGATGCAGTAAATTCATACGAATGGATAACTAGGTCTATGAAATAAGATATAGCCATATTCAAAAGCTCTACAAAGTACCGAGCGAAGAACTTTAGTACACCTATAGATGCCCAGAGAGGCATCCTATTAAGCCTTGTATATTTTTACGAAGTAAGGCCTAGAGTTTGGCTAAAAGCTGGAGGAAAAAGGAAAGAAAAGCCACATAGGCACACTTACAAGGTCAGTATCGTAGAGGTTGCATGATATGAGGTAGTAACAGTTACGAGATTGGAAGGAATTTGATCATAAGTCATGGCATGGGAAAGAGGCCTAAATGGAAAGGATAATATTAAAGTATTCGCAAGAACTATGGGTTATGAAAATGATACATGCATCAGCCAACATTCAAGGACGAATGTTCCAAAGGGGGGAATGATGTTACGCCCCTCAATATTACGTTGATATTACGACCTGCAGTATTAAATTACGACGATGTTGCACCCTGTAGTATTGTACGTTAATTTGTCGTAAGATAATTGGCATCAGTCCAAGGAAAGAATTATTTGGATATAATAAGGATTATGTTATTTCAAACAAGTGATGAGTAAATTCGTGAAGGTGAGAGGGGAAATAAGTCAAAGAAAATGAATTTTCGTCCAAGTTTGGTATGTTGGGATAAAATACAGAGCGAACTAAAATACTCGATATTTATGGACTGGTGACATACAAGGTACCACATGACCATAATAGTAAGGTATGCAAAAAGTGAGTAGTATTTTAAGTAAGACAAAATAATACTTAATTATGTGGGTAATTGATTAATTATTAGGTAGTGGGACATTACCTAATTAATTAATTATTAGTGGGGGTTAATTGAACACTTTGGATAAATACCAAAGCAAGAACGTGGCAGCCAGCCACTTTTTAACCAAATGACTCGTAGTCATTTTGGTTATGTGGCAAAATAGTACAACACACTTCATTTTATATCTTTCATACAAGACACTTCATTTATGATTTTGACTACAAAATAACAATTCATTCTCAACCATTGCAATCAGATTCCTTCAGTTCTTTACACACATTACAATCACCCCCTAATTTATTAAGGAGATAGTTTTCATTTCCCTTCTCTGTATTTAGAGGTTAAGAGAGAGGCATGAGAATGATGTGAAAGTGACATTTATAATGAAATAAGAAAGTGAACAAAAATGAATGGTTTGGAAAGTATTTGATGAATAACGTGAAAGCAGTGAGTGCTATCAGGGGCGATTTCATTCAAAGATTGTTACATCCTGGAAAAGCTTCGGCAAAGATAAGGTTGCAATAGCAACAATATTGGTTCAAACATTTCATACGAAGTCTAACTAATGTTATCGCAACATAAGATTTCGATTCTAAGGGAGTACAGTACAATCTTTTTCCAGAATATCATACGAATTTTTCCCTAATCCAAGTATGTTAAGGCTATCCCTTCTTTCTTTTTGGCATGATCCATATGATACAACAAAACGAGCAAGCACGCAAGTTTCAGAAATAATTCTATTCTTAGAAGTACTAAGGTTGCCTATGTTCCTGATTTCTCATATGTCCTACTACCATATTGTCTATTCATGGGTCTCATAACATTAAAAGAGATCATATTGACTTACTTCATTATGCATTGCATTCATTTATACATGTTCATTTACCCATAACTCAGACGGCGTTATATACGCATATATATATATATATATATATATGCG